>PYXC01000858.1:447500-480000 GCA_015244755.2 Tenualosa ilisha
TACACACACACACACACACACACACACACACACACACACACACACACACACACATTAAGTTCTCTGTTCATTAACAGTGAAGATTCCTGGAAAGAGAGGGAGAGACAGCCCTCTTTCTGTCCCTTAGAAAGGTATTATATGCGTTTCCCACAGAACACACACACACAAACACACACACACACAACTGAACACAGTGCATCTGTGCTGACTGGTGCCACACACCAAACAGAAGTCTGTCACTGGGCCCTGCATGTGCAGTGTGAGGAACTCCAGTGATATTTACAGCAGACATCAGTAGCTCATCGCTCTCCCGCTCCACTCATCACATACAGTATATCTCAATGCATAATTCAGCCGAGAACACAGTCCCACTGAGCGCTCAATATTCAGGCAGGGATTCAAGGAGACCGAGAGGTCAGACTAGCAGACAGAGACTGAGAGAAAGGGAGAAAGAGAGGGAGAGACCACAAGCAGAGAGATGTGTATAGAGGACAGCCTATGGTAAAGGACCAGAGTGAAAGCTTTGTGCAGGCAGTTGGCTGTAAGAAAGATCAAGTGACGTATGCAGGCAGCTCTGTGTCCGGACGCCACACTCACCCTTCCACAGCCGGGGACCGGTCGGGTCGACTGCTCCCTCTGGACCGGTACCGCCTCTGAGTGTGGACGCGTGGAGGGCGACCCAGGCCCCAGTGCTCACTGCCGGCGCCAGCGCCGCCCGCCAGTGGGCCCCCCAGGGAACCCCCGAGCCCCCCCGGGACAGAGCCACCAAAGCTCCCCCCACCCAGACCCAGACCCACGCCGCCTCCACCGCCCCCGCCTGGCACCCGGGGCTCTGAGTCGGGGCTGTCGAGGTCTACTGTGAATGGCCTGTCCACAAACAGCAGCCGCCAGAGCTAATGGAGAGAGATGGGGATACACAGAGAGACAGAGAGAGGGTAAAATATGTGTGTGTGTGTGTGTGAGAGAGAGAGAGAGAGACACAGACAGAAGAAGAACAAAAACATTAAGAATATCAATAATGACAGAGTCTATAAATTTGACTGATCGGTTTATCAATAAACTGACAAGTAAGTGTCAAATAAATGTACAGTAAAATCAGACAGATAACTAAATTTGAATATAGTGAGCAAGTCTTACTACAGAGGAGAGAGGGGGATGCAACATGACAACATGACCCACAGAGAGTGCACTGTACCTCTGCAAACTGTGTTGCTGTGTCATCTAAACCATTTGCACTGTTTTCTAGAAAACTAGAGAAATCAAAAACAAGAGAGTTAACGATTGAGCTCATTTGCACATCAACACCAATCCCAGCAACACAGAGGGTTCCTGTTTGCATAAGTGTCAGCCGGAACACTCAACAAATGATCTGTAGTTTTTAGGATATGGTTGGAATACACTGGCCTTCAGCAAAAAATGACAATCATTACAAATCATCCATGGCGTATTGGTGACACTTCAGGCCTACTACAAGTCAGGGTATTACATTCATGTATAGTATTAACATGCCTAAATAGTAATTGTCAGAAGTGTATACATTTACACATTGTATTAGCAGTCATAACATATTGGGCTCTACTATTGTGTTCGTGCCTTACAGCTTAAAATATTACAATGCATTATAGACCTGCTTTAACCTCTTATGTTGTCTTAGATACCATCACCATTGTTATCAATGTAAGAAGCTTTACTAGACAACATGAAACATTATTAAAGGATTATTAAATACTGTGACATTAGAATTTGGTGGTGCATTGTATTAGTCAATGAGACACTAGGAGTGCTTCATAGTCCTTGGTAAATGTGTTCATAATGCTTAATGGGGGTTCAGTTGGCTTTAAAATAAGTGTTACCAACACGTCATGATAGAACATAAAAAAGCTCTTATGTACCTGGAATCTTCTGTCACTTCTTCAATGAATCCCGAGTCACATCTCGGGCAGATATATTCCTAAAAACAATCCAGAATTAGTCAGGAGGAATCCTTCATCAGAACAGTGCTGTCATTCAGACAGACTGTGTCTACATGCCTCACACCCTCAGCTCAGTCAGCTTTTAGAAACAATGTTAGAAGAACCGGCATAACACGTCTGTGGCAGCGATCTCGGAAGTGCAAAACTACAAAAAGGGCTGATAAGGCCCCGGGGACCGCATCCCCACCAAACTCATTTCATGTAAACAAGAATGTAACTAAACAAAATTATTGCATATCCCCTGAAACATCTCAACAGAAACAGATTCCTCCGGGTAATAAAAACAGACAGCTTACATGTACTGACAGAGAGCAAATAAACATGGACTTAGTGGCACAGTGTTAATGGGTGTAATTGGGCTAATGGTGGATTGACAAACTGATTCGATGACTGAATGGATTACTCCCATAGTCGGACATTAACCTATTCGTGATGGTGACAACAACCTATGACATTAGGTTAATCGTGGTGGTGTAACGATAATACTTGTTTAGTGTCTAATCAAGCTAACCTTGATACATTTCAGTTTCGCTTTCTTACGCATTATCTTGTAAGACATTATTTTACAACTCATCGCATTGGTAGAAAGTGTCTTTCCTGATTCTCAACGATCACTCCACTGTCTGACAGCAACCAAGACAATGCAAGGGGGAACAATGTAAACCAAAAACAAATCAAAAGCTAGGTAACGTTAGGGAAGTAATATCAACGCCAAGTTTTTTTAACCGTTATTCCTCATGAATCGTGGTGACACTGCCGAAGTGCTGGACATAACACCGAGGACTTGATTTCACACACTGTTTCAAGTCTGAACGACACAAACAACATTCCTTCAGCTTGCTTTTGTTAGGGCCCCGCATACAGCCAGCTAGCTATCCTTCGTTACGCTAGCTAGCGGGTGAAAAGAACCAAGGCAATAGTGCTAACGATAGCCTGCCAGCTAGCATTGACAAGCTCGATTGTTTTGCTTCTCTGTCTTTGGCAGAGTTTTTCCAGAACAGGACAGACATTTCACGGGAATGACAGAAGACAGATGCACCAAAACAGCTGACATACCGGGAGTTTGGGGCTCACTTCTCCCTTACAACAGTGACAGAAGAACCGATGAGGAGGAACCGCCGCTGCCTCCGCCATTTTTCCTGGAATAGCACAAACAGTGACGTCGTCCTGGTCGAGGAAAGAGGCGGTCCGCCAGCAGCCCAGCATGCAGTTCGTTCATATCTACGAGTCCGAGGGCGGAAGTTGTTCTCAAAAGTTAACACATGTGTTCTTAGAATGTGAGCGATAATATTTACTGTCGAGGTTTATGTATTGACTTGACACATTGAGCTTTCAGAGGAAAATACCCAAAGGGTAGGAAAGACTTCTCTTCTTACTATGTGGCATTTTGTCGGTGGTGCTAATATGCTCACAGTTTGTGACTGGAGAGTTGAGACCAAGCTGTCAGCCCTTGCAATACTATGCTTCTCTGTGTCTACGAAATTTACTTCATCTAAATCTGCTTTATTGCCAATGACATTATTGAGGATGAGAATGCAATTTACACCATTGAAGGGCTGACTTCAGGAAGGTAACATGGATGCATGATTTAGGGTTCACTAGTTAACACGAAACAAAGCAAAGTGATGTCACAGGACTATGCTTTTACCTTCATGTTATGTGTATTGCTGTATGTGCGTGTGTGCGTGTGTGCGCGTGTGTGTGCGCGTGTGTGTGCGCGTGTGTGTGTGCGTGTGTGTGTGTGTGTGTGTGTGTGTGTGTGTGTTCGTAGCGTATTGCTTTATGTGTTTCACACGATGTATCACACTTGTGTGTTAACTAGAGTAGTGGTTCCCAAACTTTTTACTGCCGCTGAGACACCCTGTGCCCGACCGAGCACCCCCAGGACCATGAACAGCTTGCTACAACAATTCATATTTTTTGCATAAACAAAATGTAAACACATAACAGGATGCATAATTATTTAACAATTGGAGACTGGTGAATGTAGTTTTTTTCCCACATATATTCTGTGAACTTTATGCTTGTGAAAGTTAAGAACCCATTCAGAGATTTAAATTGTGTACCCCCTAGAATTGATCCAAGTACTCCTAAGGGGTATTCATATCACAGTTTGATAACACTGAACTAGACTAAGTGTGTGTGTGTGTGTGTGTGTGTGGTGTGTGTGTGTGTGTGTGTGTGTGTGTGTGAAGATGACAGCACAGGAAGTGCGCCTGTGCGGGCTCCTCTTGCAGGAACATTTTGGGGAGGTGGTGGAGAAGGTTGGCACTCACCTCATCCGTGGTGGAGCGCTCACACTACGTGCTATCGTCCAGGAATCCAACATGCCTCTCGACCTGGTAAGCTTGTTTTCCACTGAAGTTCCCACAAAGAATCTGTCAACCCATTAGAAGCATCTACCATTGATAATGTTCATATTATTATGTAGGCCTAATTGTATCATGCTGTGTTCATCATGGTCTTCAACACAATTGTAGGAAAACTCTACATTTTACTCTTTATTACCATTAGACAACTCTTTGAAGCCAAATAAAATTGAGGTAGAGTACTGGTCTGCAGGCTTAATCAGTTTAATAGTTCCCAGTTGACTGGTTTGAGGTAGATCCGTTCTGTTCAGACTGTATGACTTTCCATGTGCTACCTGCAGTTAAAAGTGTAGAGCGACGCTTACCAATTTGTAGACACACTACTCCAGGTGACTTAACGCACTTTTAACCTGCCTTTAGAGTAGCTGTCAGCGATGCTTCACTGCACCTGACTGGCCATCCTAAGTTCTTGTCTTGGCCTATTTGTGCATTAGAGTGCTGGTACATGGCGCTGGTGGTATAGTGGGTAGCATAGCTGCCCTCCAAGCAGTTGACCCATGTTTGATCCTGGCCATTGCAGTGTTTTTCTCTTTCTGTCCCTCCTCCTTCTCTGCGCTTTGGAAGACCCCTTGTTTCCAGCTAGTGCTATTCTTTCTAAGCTCACTTCTATGTAGCTTGATTGTTAATCCTCTTTTGTAAGTCGCTTTGCAGAAAAGCATCTGCAAAATGCATAAATGTAATGTGTGATCGTGTCCAGCCCAGCACAAGTCAAGGTGTCTGTTGTTAACATAATACAAATAGGTGTACACCTTGGAGTCTGTTATTCTGTACTGATGAGCAGGATCTTCTTATGAAAGACTATTCTAATCAAAGGTTTCCAGACTATTTAGAGAGAGCAGACCTTCTGTCATCTAGACGACACTGACTGACCCCTCCCTGTTGTGCAGGTGAAGAAGTCTCTGTGTGTGTTGGTGCAGCATGGCATGTGTGTGTTTGGGAGTGGGCGTCGGGGCCCCGGGGGGGCGGTGGAGTATCGCGTGTGTGTGGAGCGGGTGCTGCACATGCTGAGGTACCCGCGCTACATCTACACGGCCAAGAGTCTCTACGGAGACACTGGCGAGCTCATCGTAGAGGAGATCCTTCAGCGGGGACAGATGACTATGAGCTGTGCCGTCAAGACTGTTGCTGACAGGCTTACGCACAACATGGAGGGTGAGACTGTGTGTCTGTGTGTGTTTTTCAATCTCAATAAGTCCGTTGTTGGCAGTGCAGTTAGCAGTCTTGTTTCATTCAAAACATCCTTGGCCAAATTAAAAGCTGTTTAGGACAATAGTCAAGTCTCTTCGGAGCTTTGCAGATTACTTAAAAAAGATTCTTCACACTTCGCTTAGTGCTGGTCACATTTTTATTCTGTATGCTGTATTTTGGATAAAATAATTTTCTTCAGGAATGAAAGCCAGTTGTTTGTTTGTTTGCCATGTCCCTGGTCTGTGGTTGTTTTTGCACAGATGGCTGCAGCATGGACTACAGTGAGGTCATTTCAGCCTTCTCCAACTTGGTGGAGACTCATTTCCTGCAGCGCTGCCCCCTGATGGCTGAGCAGGGAAACACTCCTCCTACCACAGCAAGCACATTAGAAACTGCACCAGCCCCACCTGCTATTACATGTCCCCCAACAGCCGAAAGTAACCCGGACTGTTACAGACTGCCTCAGATAAACCTCAGAGGTATGTCAACATAACCACACACACACACACACACACACACACACAGTTATAATGATATGGCATATAGACAGGAGACATTTGCGTTGGCTGTGCTTAGTGTCATATGTGTTTATACAGTGATGACAAGTGTTACTGTAATATATTTTGTATGTAGTGGTTCATAATTTACGTTTTGTCTCAGGCCGGGGAAAACGCAGGCGCTCTGGTGAGGATGGAGAGGACCAGAGAGGAGGCAAGCGAGCAAAACTGGAGAACGGAGAGGTGTGTGTCACAGCGCTATGCTCAAAGAATGGATTGGAGAACACTGGAAAACAGTGTGATGACTGCGTTACTGTTCTGTGCTCAGAGAATGCCAGATTCATGCTCATTTTTGCAAACATCAAAGATTTAGCTTTGCCTTTTACTAGCCTCTTGTTTTTCTTCCGTCTTCTCTCTCCATCTGTCACATCTCCTGCTCGCATTCATTTCTTTGCCTTTTTCCTTCCCGTGTGTGTGTGTGTGTGTGTGTGTGTGTTGTGGTCTGGTGTGTGTAGCCGGTGGGTGACGAGGGGATCTACTGGCAGGTGAACTTTGAGCGTTTCCACCTGCTCTTCAGAGACCAGGCCATCATCAGTGCAGTGGCTTGTAAGCTGGACCAGGTGAGGGAGCTCATCTCCATCTCTGATGCCTCTCTTAGTCACGCTCTCTGCCCCGTCCATCATGCCTTTGGAGAGTGAGATGTGTCCAAGTCAGCCATCAGTAATGAACAGAAGAGTGAGATGTGTCCAAGTCAGCCATCAGTAATGAACAGAAGAGTGAGATGTGTCCAAGTCAGCCATCAGCAATGCATGAATGTCATCTGGGGTTTCATTCTCTTCATGACTGAGCTCTTATTCTTTCTGATAATTAGTTCTGGTTCTGTATTCTTAAACTGTTATTCTCTCTGATAATTAGTTCTGGTTCTGTTTTCTTAAAGTGTTATTCTCTCTGATAATTAGTTCTGGTTCTGTTTTCTTAAAGTGTGCTCATTTGTATTTTATGCAGGTTTTTTAGATACAAATAAATGGGCTTCATCTTGTTGTGTATTAAGAAGAAATGACCTAAAAATCTCTGATTATGTTATTGTCCTGTTGGTTCTGGGTGTCGTGTGGCAGACGAGCAGTGAGATCGTCCGGACTATGTTGAGGATGAGTGAGGTCACGACTCAGCCCAGTGCTGCCCACACGCAACCTCTATCAGCCAATGAGGTAAGACCTTTTTGAAGACCCAACCTCTCTCAGCCAATGAGGTAAGACCTTTTTAAAGACCCAGGCTCTCTCAGCCAGTGAGGGAAGACCTTTTTACAGACCCAACGTCTCTTAGCCAATGAGATGAGACCTACACACATAGTATGTGTCTCAATCCACCTTACATTCAATCGTACAATTTCAACTCCCACTACCATGATAAATGTGAAAGACACTCAGGTGATTTATTTGTGTGTGTGTGGTGTTTTCAGATATTCAGAGCACTTCCTCCAAATTACAGTATAGGAAGACCCATTCTGGATCAGTACCTTAGCTTACTGGTGGATGACCCGGTAAGATCAGACACATTGACCCCAAGTGGCTTTGGCGAGTTGGCTCATTCGGACCAGACTAACCATATCTCTCATTTCAGATGGAGTTTGTCGGGAAGTCAGGAGACAGTGGAGGAGGGATGTATGTCGTCAGTATCCTTTAATATGGCTACTTAACCGCTGATCTGTCGGTTAAACTATCGGTCTGTGTGGATGATCTCTTTATTAATTTCTGATATCTGAGGGCAGGTCATGCAGATGCAGAGCTGAGTTCATGACAAACACTGATATTATCATTAAACTTATCAAGATTGTGCTTCCCAACTGCTATATCCATTCCAGTATATCGATTTTAATGAATTTTCAGAAATCTTTTTTTTTGGTATTTTATTTTGATTTTTTATCAGTGAATTGATCCACAGTTGCTTTTACTTGATTTATTTGATATTTTTTGACTTTTGAATATTTTTGGACATTTACAATTTTGGAAGGGTTAGCTTTCTGCAATACAGCGGTGCAGGATGATGATCTTTGATCACAATCTCAGACTTGCACAGAGCGCTGGCCAACCTGGCAAGAGCAACGCTGGAGTCAGTGGTGCAGGAGAGGTAACACACACACACACACACACACACACACACACACACACACACACACACACACATCCACATCCACATTGTCCTAATTGGAGCCTGCCTCTGTTCTGGTCTCTGTGTTGGGGCCTCAGGGTCTATAGTCATTGTCCTTCAGTCTTCACGTCCACCATTTAATGAAGGGGAAAGAATATTGATGATGTGGAGATGATGAATCATGTTGGTATATAACCCTGTCCTGGTTATTTACAATGAGATGATACATCATGTTGGTATAAAACCCTGTCCTGGTTGTTTCCAGTGAGATGATCCATCATGTTGGTTCTGTCCTGTGTGTTTACAATGAGCTCATGTTCTGCAGATGAGGACAATTGACAGGTGCTGTTATTGTAGATGATCTCTCTGTTTCGATCCTCTCAGATTTGGCTCGCGCTCAGCTCGCATCTTCCGGTTGTTGCTACGGAAGCGGCACCTGGAGCAGAAGCAGGTGGAGGATTTTGCCATGATTCCAGCCAAAGAGGCTAAAGACATGCTGTACACACTACTGTCAGAGAACCTGGTGCAGCTGCAGGTGAGACCCAGGCACACACCCGGATCAGTGGATGGATGAACCATCTGGCCAATAATTTATATGGTGGATGGATGGATGGATGGATGTTTAGACAGCTAGATCATATGATGGATAATGAAAAGGACAAATAAACAGATCTTTCTGAAGAGGCTTTCACAGAGTTTGTCTGTGTCATGATCTTTTTGAAGAGGCCTTCACAGAGTTTGTCTGTGTCATGTGTTCATAGGAAATCCCAAAGACCCCAGACCACGCCCCCTCACGCACCTTCTACTTGTACACGGTCAACCAGCTGCCCACAGCCCGTATGCTCCTTCAACGCTGCTATAAGGTAGACACACACACACACACACACACACACACACACACACACACACACACACACCACAAAAACACCACACACCACACACACACACACACACACACACACACACAGGGCCTCAGCGCTGCTATAAGGTAGACACACACACACACACACACACACACACACACACACACACACACACACACAGGGCCTCAGAGCTGCTATAAGGTAGACACACACACACACACACACACACACAGGGCCTCAGAGCTGCTATAAGGTAGACACACACACACACACACACACACACACACACACACAGGGCCTCAGCGCTGCTATAAGGTAGACACACACACACACACACACACACACAGGGCCTCAGAGCTGCTATAAGGTAGACACACACACACACACAGGGCCTCAGAGCTGCTATAAGTAGACACACACACACACACACACACACACACACACACACAGGCCTCAGAGCTAGTACACACACACACACACACACACACACACACACACACACACAGGGCCTCAGAGCTGCTACCCTAGCTACATGTGAGCAGTTCCACTCAAAAGTCATCCTCATCATGGGAACAGGGGTGCACACACAACCATCATGGGAACAGGGGTGCACACACAACCATCATGGGAACAGGGGTGCACACACAACCATCATGGGAACAGGGGTGCACACACAACCATCATGGGAATGCAGTTTTCATGTATCACTTAGCAACGTCTTGAGTGACAAGAAAATGAGAGGTGTCGATCAAGAGAACTAAAAGACAGCATACTGTCACGTGAGATTATGTATTTTTGTATGATTATGTATTTGATGTGAAATACTCCATGTATTCCTTTCAGAGTTTTTGTTGCAGTGAGTGTGTACGTCTTTTGTGTAGGCTTCGGTTCCTGATTGCGATAGCCAGTTGCCAGTGCATGTTGTTCCCAACGTTGTTTTGAGCTCAGATCTCTCAGATTCTCTGGTCCATGCATACAAATAAGCAATAATTGGTTTAGCTACTGTAACATTTTAGCCTGTCATTTCCAGCTCATGAAATGTTGACATTTGACAGTAGAGGGCTACTTGGAGAGGTTTGCTTTAAATGTGCTATGGCTGGTAGTCTTATGCTAATGCGGTGGTATTCAAATGAATGCAATGCTTTAAGAATGCCAGTCCTGTTTGGTGAGCTCTTCTTAAAAACAGTCTTAAAGCTACACACCTGGCCAGGCATCAAATGACCAAACCTACTATTTCAACCTCACAATACCACCTCTTATGATGGAAATCATGATGTGAATGTTGTGAATTTGCCTGTACAATATTATCAATCAATAAGAGTGCAAATGTCATGTTTATAATGCGGGCATTCCCCATGTAAGTCCGTATGAATGAGTGTATTTCATGTGAGTCAGTATTAATGAGTGTATTTCATATGTTTGATGCAGACGGTAGCCAATCTCATAGAGAGACGCCTCTTTGAAACCAAAGAGAACAAGTGAGTGAGATTAAATTGCTGTCTGTCTGTCTGTCTGTCTGTCTGTCTGTCTGTCTAGTATTTTTATGACCATCTTTTGTTTGATAGGATTCTATTACTGCCATGCATGCTCAGAGTTGAAGGATCATTGTCCCTGTGTAAACAAATCGCTTACATGTCACATGACATTTATGCAAATATCCCATTACGGTTCTTAAGTAAATCAGTTTAGGGACTGCTAGTGTTTTGCTTTGTTTTGATTGGCAGAGTGTTTGTTGTGTTTTGACTGGCAGGCGTCACCTGGAGAAGTCTCAAAGGATTGAGGCCATCCTGGCGTCGCTACAGACAACAGGGGCGGAGGCAGCCCAGCTTCAGGAAGTGGAAGAGATGATCACTGCTCCCGAGAGACAGCAGCTTGAGGCACTTCGACACCACATCAACAAGTACGAAACACACACACACACACACACACACACACTCACAAACTGCCTCCAGCTTCACACACACTCACACGAAACACACACACACTCCCAACTCCAGCCTCACACACACTTACATGACTGTCCAGTCTTGCATCACACACACTCACAAACTGCCTCCAGCCTCACACACACTCACACGACTGTCCAGTCTTGCATCACACACACTCATGACTCTCCACACTCTGTCGCCCCCTGCAGGTTGGACTCCAGTGAGAACCAGGTGGATGAGACCATATTCCTGCTGGAGTCTTACATCAAGTCCACAAGCAGCTCCCGCTGACGCCCAGAGGGATTGAGAGAGCAAGAGAGGAGGAGGAGAATGAGAAGAGACCGAAAGCTTCTCCAGTCAAACGTGTATATTGGAGGACATGTCTGATCATAGGAGCCAAGTCACCCTGTCTGTTCTGTTGGGATAAATGGAGACGCCCCCTGTTGGTGAAGACAACCAGTGTGGGGTTTTTTACAAAGAGTCTGTGTAAGATACGCAAATAGTATATGGGTGTATTTTTAGAGACGCAGCCAAAAGTAATGTTCTGATGCCACCACACTACGTAACAGCACTGGACCAGACCCTTGCCAGACCTGTACTGCATCAGTCAGTCGCAGTTTGAATATACTTTGCTCTGTGTCATTATTTCATCGGTTGAGTTTGCAAATAAAATATTTAGATTTGTGTGGCTGTGATGGACAGTGGCAGTAATAGTGACCTGAACACCCTGAGGTGCGTAGCTCAGATGTGAACCAGTCTGGGGACGGGCTGCTCATATCTTGGATTTAGATTTAAGCGTAGAAATAATACATTTTGTTTGCTTTTTATTTTCCAAAGCACCTGAACACAAGAGCAGAGGCTTCTCATTCCAGTTAACAAAAACTTTAATAACAACATTTAAAAAAAATAAAAAATCAGACCTGAAAGCAATTTACAAAACTGCAAAATAATGCAAAGTGAAAAACTTTTACCAAACTGTAGTTTAAATAAATGCACAATTGTAATGATACAGTATTACTTTTATGTTACAAAGGTGTGTGTATGTGTGTGTTTGTGTGGCTCCCTTCGCCATCCTGCAGTTGAAATGTGTGTGTGTGTGTGTGTGTGTGTGTGTGTGTGTGTGTGTGTGTATATGTGTGTTTGTTTGTGTGGCCCCCTTCGCCATCCTGCAGTTGAAATGTGTGTGTGTGTGTGTGTGTGTGTGTGTGTGTGTGTGTCTGTGTCCTATACAGTCCTGTGTGTCTGCTTCTTGTGATGGAGATCCTTCAGCAATAACTAATCTGGTGCTGAGCCCCCTGCTGGAGAGAAGGCCGTGTTCAGTGAGAGCATCTAGTCTCCAAGGGCTTTTTCCCACAATGCTCAGTGGAAGCTGGGCGGAGCTGAGCGTGCTCCTTGCGTTGTTCACTTCATAATGTCCCTCAAGCATGGTGGGTTCTTTCAGTGGGTATCTGGGGGAGGTTTGCACACTTCATTCTGTTGACCATTTATGTGTATAATGTGCTTTAGATCCATATTAGGAAAGCATGCGGATAACTGGCCTAGCACCACTCACACACACACCACTCACACACACACACACCTCTCACCCAAACATGCTACTCCACACACACACACTGAGCGCATCTAACTAGCCTAGCACCACCCACACACACCACTCACACACACCCCACTCACACACACCTCTCACCCAAACATGACACTCCACACACACACACTGAGCGCATCTAACTAGCCTAGCACCACCCACACACACCACTCGCCCAAACATGACACTCCACACACACACACTGAGCGCATCTAACTGGCCTAGCACCACCCACACACACCACTCACCCAAACATGACACTCCACACACACACTGAGTGAGAAGCGCATCTTCTGATCTGATGATTCTTCACTAAATGTAATTGCATAGATTTTTCTCTTCCTCAGTCTGACTGGCTGAAGTGTTTCATCTCCCTTCCTCTCTAAACTAAACTGAGCAGCTTAGGCCCCAGGGCAGGCTGGGAGTTTGGGGTCCAGAGCAGATTAGAAGGTTGGGTGTTTGGGGTGTAGAACATGAGAGGTTGGGAGGTTGAGGGTTTGTTCGTCAGAACATGGCAGTTTGAGAGGTTAGGGTTCTGAACACAGCGGGTTGAGAGGTTAGGGTTCTGAACATGGCGGGTTGAGAGGTTGGGGTTCTGAACATGGCAGTTTGGGAGGTTGAGATGCAGAACAAGGCAGGTTGAGAGGTTAGGGTTCTGAACACAGCGGGTTGAGAGATTGGGGTTCTGAACACGGCGGGTTGAGAGGTTGGGGTTCTGAACACGGCGGGTTGAGAGGTTGGGGTTCTGAACACAGCAGGTTGAGAGGTTAGGGTTCTGAACATGGCAGTTTAGGAGGTTGAGATGCAGAACAAGGCAGGTTGAGAGGTTGGGGTTCTGAACACGGCGGGTTGAGAGATTGTGGTTCTGAACACGGCGGGTTGAGAGGTTGGGGTTCTGAACACGGCGGGTTGAGAGGTTGGGGTTCTGAACACAGCAGGTTGAGAGGTTGGGGTTCTGAACATGGCAGTTTAGGAGGTTGAGATGCAGAACAAGGCAGGTTGAGAGGTTGGGGTTCTGAACACGGCGGGTTGAGAGATTGGGGTTCTGAACATGGCAGTTTAGGAGGTTGAGATGCAGAACAAGGCAGGTTGAGAGGTTGGGGTTCTGAACACGGCGGGTTGAGAGGTGGGGGGGTGTAGGTAGTGGTTGAGGTGGGAGGGACTGGGAGGAGCTACCAGGTTGGCAGAAGAAAGTAATAGTCCTGTTGCCATGGAGGTGATGTCACAGATGTATCGCCATGGCACCAGGGCTCAGTCATCTTTGTCCTCGTCTGACTCCTTCCTCTGCTTTCGTGCAAAGAATCCCAACTGAAGGAGAGAGAGGTGTTAGAAACAGAGACTCCACGTGTGTGTGTGTGTGTGTGTGTGTGTGTGTGTGTGTGTGTGTGTGGTGTGTGTGTGTGTGTGTGTGGTGTGTGTGTGTGTGTGTGTGTGTGTGTGTGTGTGTGCGTGTGCACCCGCATACTGTGACTGGAGAAGTGAAGATGAGTTTAGCAATAGTGTGAGTATGTATGTATGTGAAGATGAGCGTAGTAGTCTGTGTGTGTGTGTGAAGATGAGTGTAGTGTGTGTGTGTGTGTGTGTGTGTGTGTGTGTCTCACCTTCCACATGATGAAGATGATGAGGGCGAGGAGCAGCAGGCCTCCAATGATGCTGCCAATCAGAATCCAAAGAGAGATGGGGATGGAGCGGCCCTTCAGAATCTCCAGTACCGTCTGTCCACACACACACCACACACCACACACACACCACACACCACACACACACACACACACAATAGCACAATAATGAAACACAAACAAGTGAAAATTCATGTACATCAAAAACAAAACAAATGCACACAATTGAAGAATACAAGCATGCAGGTGGAAATAACTTTTGCTGTGGATGAGCATATAGATGGAGATTAAGGCGAGCATTAGACGCTGTGTGTGTGTGTGTGTGTGTGTGTGTGTGTGTGTGTGTGGTGTGTGTGAGTGTGTGTTTTAGCTACAGTTATAGTCCAGTCTGCCCTATTTTTGTGGAGATGGGTGCAGTTCCCTCACCTCCCTCCAGATGTCAGCGTTGCCCAGCGTTATCAGGTTGGCCTCCCTCACTGTCAGCCTGTAGGAGCCCACGATCCGCACTGATTTAAACTTAGCCTGAGGAGAACACAGCAAGTAAAGGCCAGGAGGTTCACAAAGGAGTGAATAACAATGACTTTGGATTCACCTTAGGGTGTCAGCGTAGGGTGTCACAAGAGAGTGGGTAGGTAGGCAGCACTGCACTTAATTGTTACACACATAAATAAATTTATTATAAATTTGTTAAGAATGCAAATACGTGTGTGTGTGTGTGTGTGTGTACCTGTCTAAAGAAATTGTCGTTAACTCTCCTGGTGAGGCGTATGAGTGCTGACTGGGCTTTGAGCAGCTGCTGTATCTGACATGTCACTTCCACACACCATGACCTCGTGCAGTTCTGGTTGGGGTCAAAGGTGAGAGGTCAGCTCACAGACTCAGAGGCACCACATTAGACCAAACTAGCTGGTTCTCAGCTTACTTGATCTCAAATGACTGAAAACACAGCGAACTGAAATCAGTAGTGTCAATCGCTTTCTAAAACAAACACCAAAACAGCTACTAAACATTCCTCTCACAATAAATAAATAAATAGACAGACTGACAAACAGACAGACATGCGCACACACTCACACACACACATTCACACACGCACACACACCAGCTGGTCAGACTTGAGCATGTCCTCTGGATGCAGGGGCCACACATTCTTCTGTCTGTCCTTAAGCTGAGAGAGATCACTCCTGATGCTGCAGTTTACCCCTGTCGTCTGCAAAGGACACACACACACACACACATACAAATGATATATCATAATTACATCATTACAGATAAGGATGAAAACGGATTCAGAGGTCTACTCAGATGCACAGCTGCAGTAATATCACATGTAAGGCACATAGTGTGCTCACAATGGAAACATTCAGGCATTAGGACATCAAATCCCACAATTCCACAGCACAGACTGAGAAGTGTGGTGAGCTGCTCACGTTGTGGGAGAAGGCTCTGTGGAGTGGTGAGCTACTCACGTTGTGAGAGAAGGCTCTGTGGGGAGCTCTGTGGTGAGCTACTCACGTTGTGGGAGAAGGCTCTGTGGAGTGGTGAGCTACTCACGTTGTGGGAGAAGGCTTCTGCCACATCCATGAAGGTTCTGTCTGCTGCAGCGACCGCAGGCAGGTTAATCTGCAGCTCCAGATTACTGACTGAGTAACAACCCAGGTTATGCACCTACACACACACACACACACACACTAGTGTAAGTATCTAAACATACTGTATGATGGCAACCTCTGTACAGTAACCTGTCTCGTGAGTGTGTGAGTGTGTTCTGTTGATTCCGCCACCTACCCTGAAGTAGGTGTAGAACTCTGGCCCCATGGCCTCGGACGCTGTGCGGGTGGGATGCACCTCATACCGATTCAGGTTGGACTCACTTCATCAAGACAAAGCAAAGGCAAAGGTGAGGGGTTGGGGAGGCATTCAGTTACTGCTGCCAGTGTCTGACCTAGAGATGAAAAGGACAAGCTCATGCTGCACTTTGTGTGTGTGTGTGTGTGTGTGTGAGTGCGCGTGCATGTGTGCATGCGTGCATGTGTGCGTGTGCTAGTGTATGACCTTGAGACGAAAGGGCAGGCTTATGCTGCACTATGCGTGTGTGCGTGCATGCGTGTGTGTGTGTGTGTGTGTGTGTGTGTGTGTGTGTGTGTGTGTGTGTGTGTGTGTGTGTGTGTGTGTGTGTGTGTGTGTCTGACCTAGAGATGAAAAGGACAGGCTCATGCTGCACTTTGTGTGTGTGTGTGTGTGTGTCTGTGTGTCTGACCTAGAGATGAAGAGGTCAGGTTCATACTGCACTGTGGCCTGCAGCTGAACTGTGTTATCACCCAGGGTCTCATCACTTTCCACACTGTCACTGTCAGAGGGAGAGAGAGAAATGAAATCAGCACTAACACAGACACATACACACACATGCACAACCACACACACATGTGCACACATGTGCACAACCACACACACACACACACACACACGCACGCGTACACACACACACTGTGCTGTCAGACTAATTCTGCAGTCCTTTACCTGGATGCTTTGAGTTTCATCTGAACTTTACTGGTGAGAGATGTACAGCTGAACTCAAACTCCACCACGAAGTTCACCTGAGAGAGAGGAAAAGAGATGGACAAAGATTAGTATTTTAGTATTGCTCATAGTAAAGAATGGTGAGTGTGTGTGTGTGTGTGTGTGTGTGTGTGTGTGTTTGGATATTTCACAGACCTTGGAATGGGAGCGGAATACAGGGTAGCTCACATTACAGGAGTGAGTGTTAGAGCTGACGGCTGTGCATTCAATCTTAATATGGACATCCTCCTGCAAAACAAACACATCTATGTTGATACTGGACAAGGACTGTGTGTGTGTGTGTGTGTGTGTGTGTGTGTGTGTGTGTGTACCCGTATGCTGAGACTGGAGAAGTGGAGGTTTTTAGAGTAGGGTAGAGTGAGGCTGGTGTTGTAGGCGTGTGTGTGTGTGTGTGTGTGTGTGTACCCGTATGCTGAGCCTGGAGAAGTGGAGGTTTTTAGAGTACTGTGGTGTGAGGCTGGTGTTGTAGGCGTGTGTGTGTGTGTGTGTGTGTGTGTGTGTGTGTATGTGTGTGTGTGTGTGTACCCGTATGCTGAGACTGGAGAAGTGGAGGTTTTTAGAGTAGTGTAGTGTGAGGCTGGTGTTGTAGGCGTGTGTGTGTGTGTGTGTGTGTGTGTGTGTGTACCCGTATGTTGAGACTGGAGAAGTGGAGGTTTTTAGAGTAGTGTAGTGTGAGGCTGGTGTTGTAGGCGTGTGTGTGTGTGTGTGTGTGTGTGTGTGTGTACCCGTATGCTGAGACTGGAGAAGTGGAGGTTTTTAGAGTAGTGTAGTGTGAGGCTGGTGTTGTAGGCATGTGTGTGTGTGTGTGTGTGTGTGTGTGTGTGTGTGTGTACCCGTATGCTGAGACTGGAGAAGTGGAGGTTTTTAGAGTAGTGTAGTGTGAGGCTGGTGTTGTAGGCGTTCTCCATGAGGTTACTCAGCTGCACTTCCACTCCGAGTCTCCTGCGTGGCCCTCGGATCACAAATGGCTGTTGCCTGCCCAGCACACACACACACACATGCGCACACACATGCACACACACACACACACACACACACACCATTGCCAGACATGTTTCAGCACAACGTTAAAAGCGCTTGAAGCAACACCAGTATTCCTGGACCTTGTTTTTGTGGTCAAGTGGCATTGCTGTTCCAGAAAAGTCCGGAACAATCCACAGCTGCCCTCAGCATTCCTGAAGCCACACCAGGAGGGCAGCCTGAAAAACCCGGGCTGGGCCTGGAGACGGATGGAGCGTAGAAACCACCCGTGGTGAGGAGATGGTTCTGGGGCCATGACAACCCCATAAAACACACTCATAACACAGAGCTGAAGGCTCGAAATAGTGTGGCGCAGACATGGTACTTATCTGGTTGATGTCACAGGGTGGGGCTCCATCTCCTCCTAAATCTTGGCGTGTCTCTTACCAACACAGCCTCCAACTTAATCTAGAACCTGGGTTCTTGTGTGTTCTCCTAGAGGAACCTTTCAAATTTCTAAGGATTTGTATAGTTACCAATGTGTGATTTTTGTTGGTTTAAACGTCCCAAAATGCCTCTGCTCTCTACTCCCATATATCCACTAAGGTGAGCTCTTAAACCAGCTAGCGTAGCATAGCGCAAAGCTCGCTCTCTTGTGATCTCTCTTTGGTTGGTTTGGTTTGGCTGTTGTGCTGAATGAAATGCAACATAATGTGGGAGGAGTCATGGACCTGAGACAGAGCCGTTCTGTGGGTTTCATATAACAGACACTCAAGCACCAAAATATCACCATCTTTCTTCTGAGTTAGACATGGAGCTTTTCTCAGATGCAGTCTTCCATTGATTTCAAGCTAGGATTGTGTTTGACATCACTTCAAAAAAAATCAGTTTAACAGTATTTATATTGTGTTAGTTGATGGGTAAGCCACCTTAAGATGTGGTTTCATTTGAACTCTCCAGGCATCTCCAGACCAATACACACTACAGGCAACAGCGTCAGCACATCACACAGCATCAAAGCCTCACACACCTTGTGCCAGAGATGTCCATCTTGGCCTGGAGAACCAGGTCCGTCACACACACGTCATCCTCACCACAGTCCTTGAAGAAGGGGATCTGGAGGAGGGAGGACACGTCAGCCCAGTTAGAGGGGACTCCCAGAGGACTACTAGAGGACACAACTCATTACTAGTGACTTACTTGTGGGTGTTTATGGACACATGAGTCAGTCCTGAGGTTAACCAGACACAAGTGTCGACATAATTGTTTGTAGAAAATTGCCATTTTTTGTCCCCCACTCCCACCAAGCATAAAATACGACCATCAGAAATGCTCCTTATGTTCGTAGTCAAATGCTGTAAAAATGTTGTTCTGGTCACAGTAGGAAGCTCATGCTCATTATTCCAGAAACCCCCTCGTCAATTCCAATAATTACCCACACTGACACAAAGCTGGCAATGGCAAGCAGTGAGATTTCAGTGTGGAGGCATTTTTTATTCTCCTCAGAGATGCATTACTTGCCCTTGAACCCCTCAACCTGTGTCACCTGTAACTGTTCTGTTGTCTGTTATATTTTCATATATGTGTGGGTCTATTCATCATTAGCTGATTGGTCCAACTCCTGTTATCATATGCAGCCTTCATGCGATTAGAAACATCACAAATACCACTTGAGAGCATATGAAGGCTTAGACAAACTCAAACTCATGATCACAAGAGGAGGAAGTCGGGCTTTTCAATGATGCCCAAAGTGACAAGTTGTAATGTGAGCGACCAAACATGGCATAAGCAGAGAGTCAGAATTTATTTAAAAGATAAAATTAAGTTTAATGTTACATTATCAGGCTCAAGCATGTCAGCTTCATAAACAGAAAGTTGGGTTGAAGTTAACATGTTTACTGAATCTCAGTTGAGCTCTAAGTGATGATGTCAGAGGTGTCACTCACAGACTTCTTGACGGTGGTTGGCCAGCCCTCGTCCAGCACCGGGGCTCCCTCAGTGTCATTAATCTTGAAGCGGAGAGTGAAGCTGATTGGTCTGATGTAATCGGCTGTGTCCTATCAGAGAGAAGGACAGGTTCTGTGTCACTGTGTCTAGGGTTCTCATTAATGGCATACTAGATTTGTGGCATAGCCCTTCAGAAAGGTTGCTGATAACTGGTAGACTGTAGTGTGTGTGTGTGTGGAAGTGGAAGGTGGTGTGTGACTGTCTCGGACATACAAACACATGGAAGGGCAGAGGGTGACACGTGGGGGCTCCAACGCGGAGGCGAACGCCAATGCTGGTCTGGCGCTGTGAGTTGTTGTCGAAGAGGGCGCGGGCAGACAGCTTCCTGTCGTCCAGCAGGGCCACGACATGCAGCTCTACACGGCAGCAGGGAGAGAGCACTCAGCGTCAGCCACACCAACAGAGAACAGTAGGCAAGAATAATACTGACAACTGTACTGTGAACACTGAACAGGCTTTCACAGTTATTTGGGTGGTGAAGCACCAACAGGCTTTCACAGTTATTTGGGTGGTGAAGCACCATCAGACTTGCAATGTCATGTCCGTATAGGGCGAACAATTGTGTTCTTGGCTTCTGACTCCACGTTGATCACCAAACTCTTTCTCTCTACTGGTTGAAAATCATTATTCCATTTAATCTCTATGGTGACTTTGGCTTTTGATTCTATTTTTAAAATGACACTGAATCAGGGGAGACCCCCCAGCAGAAAAGGGGGTGGGCGGTGGTGGTGGTGGTGGTGGTGGTGTTGGTGTTGGTACCAAAGTAGTTTCCAGAGGCTCGGGGCAGGCGTGAGTGGGCCAAGAAGCAGGCGGAGGCGTTGAGGCAGGCGGACTCACGACCTCCACGCTGGCAGTTCTTCTGGATGACGTTGATAGAGTGAGGGTGAAATGCCAGAGTCACGTTAATCTGAACGATGTTCCGTGAGCTACAGAGAGCACAGGCGCCAAGACGGGAGAGGAGGGGGAGAGAACGCAGACAACAGGAAATCAGCATTGTGCTTCTACAATGGAAGTGGTGTCTCAAGGGATCTGATCCTTATGGTTTTATTTGGGTTATGTCTCCTACAATGGTCAGTGGCGTTAAAGGAGGTACAGTCAAGCATAAACAAGCATGTTTTTATGTGCATTGCATTTGTGTGTGTGTGTGTGTGGTGTGTGAGTGTGTGTGTGTGTGTGTCACCTGAGTAGTATAGCATTGCCCTGTGCTCCCACAGCCAGATCCAGCAGGTTGTCCCCATCCAGGTCCATCTGACCGCTCACACTGCGACCGAAGTACCGCAGACTAGGAGACACTGAAGATCCAGCAATACGCTGTGTGTGTGTGTGTGTGGGGGGGGGGAGTGTTTGACAGAATGATCATTAAGCATTTTATACTTTCACAACCAGTTGTAACTATTCACTTTCAAGTAGCATTGCAGTGTCTGCTGTTCTCTGCTTGTCATAGTCAGACAGCCTTACTGTCTCTTACTCTACCTGTTTGTACTGGGGGATGATGTAGAACTCATCCCCATGGTAGACATAGAGTGCCCCCTGGTGTTCATCCTCCAGAGGCGCTCCAATGAGCACGTCTGCGTAGCCGTCGTGGTTGAGGTCTGGCACAGCAGCCATGGCGTAACCGAAGCGGGCATCCTGAGCCTTCTTCTGCGACTGCAGAGTTCCATTGGGGGCAAAGCCATCCTGCAGGATGGAGGAGATTGTGTGAGTGTGTGTGTGTGTATGTATGTATGTATGTGTGTGTGTGTGTGTATGGGTGTGCGTGTGTTTGTGTGTGTGTTTATGTGTATGTATGTGTGTGTGTTTGTGTGTATGTATGTGCATGTGTGTGTGTATGTTTGTGTGTGTGTATGTGAGTGTGTGTGCATGTAAGTGTGTGTGTGTGTGTGCGTGTGTTTTTGGTAGTTGATCATGTATTTGTGGCGGTAGTGGTGGGGTGACTGGAGAGAGAGATATTACGTTACAAGCGAGGGAATGTCATGCCTTAAATGCCTGCGGCCACTTCAGCAATGTCATGAAAGCTAAGCTTTTGAAGTGCACTTTTTCAGCCTCTAATAAAGGGCACATGGCAGAGTGTGTATGTGGCACTGGGGGAAACTTCTGGAATGCGTTCCTCTTTCTCTCACCCCGTCCAGACTGTACACGTAGACCTTCCCCGCCTCACGGTTCCCTGCACCCAAGAACATGGGAGCTGCCACCAGCAGAACGTCCGTGATGCCATCATGGTCCACGTCTACCCCACATACCTCACTGCCGTAATACGAGCCAATCTGGATCCAGCCGGGGAGGGGGGATAGGGGGATGAAGGGAATAAGGAGGAGGAGAAGAGAGAGAGAGACAGAGTGAAGGGAAGAGAGGAGTGAAACCAGTCTCATTGACATCTGCTGACTAAAAAACTAAATAATAATTAAAAACTGACCTACACTCAATTGCCCTGCTTACATGCCAGTTAGAAACACACACACACACACACACACACACCTGTTCCCCATTGAGGGCCTGTGAGATGGTGACGTCACCTGCAGCACTGAGGTCAAACAGGATGACCTTTCCCGTGTGTTTGAAGCGTGGTGCTCCAGCGACGTACAGCCTCCTCCAGTCCCCCACTACCACTGATGACACAGTGTAGCCTACAGGACATCATCACCCCAACATGTCAGTGACTCACAGCAGCTCCAACTTCACCTCACACACCTAGCGTTTGTGTGTACACTAGTAGAGGTCACAGCTAGGGAAACATTTAGCTGAGCAAATCTTCAAACGCATATACACACACACAGTCACACTTAATAAATGGCGCACACATAGCTATGTTCACAGACTTCACAGACATGAAACACACCCAGGCAATATGGTCACACAAATGCATACACATGTACACAGACAGCATCAGAGTGTGTGAATGTGCATGTGTGTGTTTGTGTGTGTGTGTGAATGTGTGTATGTGTGTATGTGTGTATATGTGCGTATGTGCGTGTGGGTGTGGGTGTGGGTGTGAGTGTGTGTGTGTATGTACGCGCGCGCGTGTGTGTGTATGTATGTACGCGCGCGCGTGTGCGTGTGTGTGTGTGTGTGTGTGTCTGTGTCTGTGTCTGTGTTTGTGTAAATGTGTGTTTGTCTGTGTGTATGTACGTGTGTGTGTATGTACGTGTGTGTGTGTGTGTGTGTGTGTGTGTGTGTTTGAATGTGTGTATGCGTGTGTGTGTGAGTTTGTATGTACGAGTGTGTGTGTGTATGTGTGTGTCTGTGTGTGTGTGTAAGTGTGTATGTACGTGTGTGTGTCTGTGTGTGTCTTACCCAGATAGGCCGCGTGGTTCTTGAGCTCCAGGGGGAACTCGCTCTCAAAAGCCTCCCTGGGGGGCATGAAGCTCTCCTGGCCGCTCTGCCTGAGCACCCCTCCATCCCAGTCATATGCCCCCACCACCCCAAACAGGATCCCATCCTGCACCAGACAACACCATACAGCTCAACACCATACAGTCAACACCATACAGTCAACACCATACAGCTCAACACCCTACAGTCAACACCCTACAGTCAACACCATACAGTCAACACCATACAGTCAACACCATACAGGTCAACTCGTACCTAAAACACACCATGCAACTGAGCTCAGGGTCAAACTAGCACAGCATAAAAAACACAGCCTGGTATACCAGTACACAGCAGCACAGCACATGATGACAAACACACATTGAATTACTTACATCAAGGGCGTGTGTAGAAAAGCCAATCTGAGACATTTCTCTCTCAAATGAGCTTTGATTGTTTCCCAGAGTCCCTGCAATGTTAGAAAAACAAAACGCACAATACAAAACCTTTATTCACCAACAAACAAACACAAAAGATGTTAAACGGGAGTAATGCAAGTGTAATCAGTACTTGACCCCTCACTCACTGTGTTCTACCCCATCAGACACACCCTCTCTCATGCCAGTGTCTGTTTTACATTTACATTTACATTTAGGCATTTAGCAGACGCTTTTATCCAAAGCGACTTACAAAAGAGGATGCTAATGCCAGCCTGTACCATCAGACTCTCATCGTCATGGCACTCTGCACCAGCAGCCATGCCCTCACCCTACCCAAGCCATCTATATCATAAGATATACCCATACCCAACCCAAGCCATCCTATATCATAAGATATACCCATACCCAACCCATGCCAGCCTATATCATAAGATATACCCATACCCAACCCAAGCCATCCTATATCATAAGATATACCCATACCCTACCCAAGCCATCTATATCATAAGATATACCCATACCCTACCCAAGCCATCCTATATCATAAGATATACCCATACCCAACCCATGCCAGCCTATATCATAATATATACCCATACCCAACCCATGCCAGCCTATACCATCAGACTTGTCCTCACCCTACCAATGCCAGCCTACACTGTAAGACATATCCTCAACTAACCCGTGCCAGCCTATAATGTAAAACATATCCTCACCCAACTCATGCCAGCCTCTAACGTAAGCCATATCCTTACCTAACTCATGCCAGCCTATAACGTAAAACATATCCTCACCCAACCCATGCCAGCCTCTAACGTAAGACATATCTGTACCCTGCCCATGCCAGCCTCTAACGTAAGACATATCTGTACCCAACCCATGCCAGCCTCTAACGTAAGACATATCTGTACCCTGCCCATGCCAGCCTCTAACGTAAGACATATCTGTACCCTGCCCATGCCAGTCTAAAACATCAGACATTTCCCTCCTCTCCTAATGCCTGCCTATCTCACCAGTCATATCCTCACCCAGGTCATGCCCAACATATGCCCCCCAGTGCCACACATCTCTCATCTCTCTCATCTTCCTTGTCTGTCATCTCTGAATGAAGACAGTGCGCTCCTCCCTTTCCCCTCCTCTCAAAATGTGTCTTATCCTTTGACGCTCATTCTCTTCCTGAAGGCTCCAGAAACCCAGCCCCGCTGAGAGGTGCCTGTCGTTGCTTTAAACCGTAGGAAGAATGAGGTCATCCCCTGTTCACAGCCCAGCCCAGGAGGCCACACTCAGAGATCAGCACCTGTGGCAGAGGATATGACTGCTGCTCCACCCAGTCTCAGACCAGAGCCCTAGACTGTCTAGGCTTAAGGAAAGTACTCTTTCCTATCTGGAGCTGAAACCTCTATCCATGTCACTAGTCTGGGACATAACAGTGACAGGCCACTTTAAGTCAGGGAGGAACTTTCCTTCTCTGTCTGTCTCTGCTGTGTCCCTGGCACACTAAGGGCCAACCCACTACAACTAACTATGACTCGACTACCCCTGTGACCCACTGGGGGCTGACCCACTACAACTAACTATGACTGTACTACCCCTGTGACACACTTACCCACTGACCCAATACTTCTAACTACTACTCTACTCTGCTGTGTTCCTGTGACACACTGAGGGCCGACCCACTACAACTAACTTATTCATGTCTGTTCTCATTCAGAGACCATCATCCATATCTGAGTCCAGAGTCGCTCTGCAGAGGGACAGATGCAAAGACAGTCCCCTTCAGAGACATGTGGGCTTAAGCTCCTTGCTCAGGGCAGATGCAGAGACAGTCCCCTTCAGAGACATGTGGGCTTGAGCTCCTTGCTCAGGGCAGATGCAGAGACAGTCACCTTCAGAGACATGTGGGCTTAAGTTCCTTGCTCAGGACAGATGCAGAGACAGTCACCTTCAGAGACATGTGGGCTTAAGTTCCTTGCTCAGGACAGATGCAGAGACATGTGGGCTTAAGTTCCTTGAGTTCCTTCAGAGACCTGTGGGCTTAAGTTCCTTGCTCAGGAGCACATCTGTGGCAGAAAAACCTTCTGGCTTCTGCTTACAACCCAAGTCTGTCATCAGTTCACAATCACATGGCAAGAATTTATGGGTTATGGCAACTCGTGAAAAGCCAATGCATGGTCATTGGTCATGTATATTCAAAAGTGTGCAGTGCCAGCACTTTGTAAGGTCAGCAACACTGCAATGCTGGTTTGTTGTTTTATCTCTTACCAAAGTTTGTATTAATTTATGAATGAAGAAATTGCAGTTGTATTTTGATGTTTTCACTGAGAGAAGCCCCTCATAGACAGTGCTGTGTTTTAAAGCGAAATTACATCACCACCTAATTATACATATAGATAGATAGATAGATAGGTAGATAGATAGACAGATAGATAGATAGATAGATAGATAGATAGATAGATAGATAGACAGATAGATAGATAGACAGATAGATAGATAGACAGATAGATAGATAGATAGATAGATAGACAGATAGATAGATAGACAGATAGATAGACAGATAGATAGATAGACAGATAGATAGACAGATAGACAGATAGATAGATAGATAGATAGATAGATAGATAGATAGATAGACAGATAGATAGACAGATAGATAGATAGATAGACAGACAGATAGATAGACAGATAGATAGATAGATAGATAGACAGATAGATAGATAGATAGACAGACAGATAGATAGACAGATAGATAGATAGATAGATAGACAGATAGATAGATAGATAGATAGATAGATAGATAGATAGATAGATAGAATATCGATGACATCACCCTCCAGACTGAAGATGCGATCTCCCAGAGCGTCAACAATGTCATTCAGCGCCGCCTCATCCGTCACGTTGAAGAAGTACTTCTCATCCGGGTCAGTGGCTATGTACTTGATCTCATTAATGAAGGTCTCTGGGTCCTGCTGTCTGCGGATGTAGTGGCCCAAAACCTGGAGAGAGAGGGGGAGAGAGAGAGAGAGAGAGGGAGGGGGAGAGAGGAGAGAGAGGAGAGAGAGGGAGAGAGAGAGAGAGAGGGGGGAGAGAGAGAGAGAGAGGGGGAGAGAGAGAGAGAGAGAGAGAGGGGAGAGAGAGAGAGAGAGGGAGAGGGCTAATTCAAATTCAATGTCAAACACAGAAGTTTAACTCACATGGCAGTGGAAAACAATAGGTGCCTGTGGGAAAATGACACTGGAGCCAAACATCATCTGGTAAAAGTGGATAGTGTGAGGAGAGAGAGACAGAGAGAGAGAGAGAGAGAGAGAGGGGAAGGGGGAGAGGAGCGGAAGAATAGAGAAACATCTTCATCCACTCGGCCAGAACTCAGAACTCTCCCCCACACTCCTGAAGAGTGAAGCAGGCGAGTGTGTGGGTGTGGAGAGCGCTTGCGAGGAGCGGGTCTGACACTGGGCCGGACCCGTGCCGCCTCAGCGCCATATGAGGTCAGGACCAGACCGGAGTCAAGCGGACACAGAGATGCCTTCCTTATGAGTGTGTGTAGTTGCAGGAAGTCCAGCACACCTCCTTGCTGCTCTGAGATGCTCAGGGTGTCCGAGGAGATCTAATGGTCTCCAAGGACCCAGAGCTGTTATTGCTATTAGGCTGGCTGCAATCACACACACACACACACACACACACAAGCTGTAGAGGAGCGTGTGGAAGCTGCCTGGCAGTGAGCAGCATGTTCAGGTAACCAGAGACGTCAGAGTCCGCCAGCGCTCCAGAAATCCAATTCCACCACCCAGAGTGTCTGCTTCACCCATTCACATGAAGCAGCTGATAATCCCCAGATGATCCCCAGCACAACTCAACTCAGCTGGAGCATAGAGTCAGGCACATCATCCCATCCTGAGATCAGCTGTGTTTCTGTGTCTTCATGCTGGAGCACAGAGTCAGGCACATCATCCCGTCCTGAGATCAGCTGTGTGTCTGTGTCTTCATGCTGGAGCACAAAGTCAGGCACATCATCCTGTCCTGAGATCAGCTGTGTTTCTGTGTCCTCATACCAAGAGTGATTGGAGGTATGCCACTATGGCAGTAAAATCTGTGTTCACTCATGTCACTCAAATCACTCATGGTATTGCCATGGCAATGAAGCTATTTCATTTCAGAGCTAATTGATTTAAGTTGGCTTTTTAACTTATTCACTTATTAACTTTGCTCTAGTAGTCCGAACTTTTGAACTTTATTAACTTTTGAACTTCGCTCTAGTAACCCAAACTCTGTCGCTCGTTGCTTCTGTCGCTTCTGCTACTTCTGTTGCTCTGGTCGCTCTTGTCAGTAGAAAGTGAGCCTGTTGCTCTTGTCAGTAGAAAGTGAGTCTGTTGCTTGTTGCTCTTGTCAGTAGAAAGTGAGTCTGTTGCACTGGTCAGTAGAAAGTGAGTCTGTTGCTCTTGTCAGTAGAAAGTGAGTCTGTTGCTCTTGTCAGTAGAAAGTGAGTCTGTTGCTCTTGTCAGTAGAAAGTGAATCACTTCATTGGCCTTATCTTACTTCCGGCAATTTCACAGCTACTGTAAAGTATGGAGGGAGGAGCGGCACATGGCAGGACTTTTGCTCTCTGGAGCGGCACCTCCACACCTCTGCAGAGAGTGTCTGCTTTTAGAAAATCATTCTCAAGTCCATCTGTCATACAACAATCAGGTACTGTGTGTGTGTGTGTGTGTGTGTGTGTGTGTGTGTGTGTGTGTGTGTGTGTGTGTAAATGGGATGGATGGAGGTTGTGAGGATTGGGAAGCCAATGGTTTAGCACCTATAGTGTGTGTGTGTGTGTGTGTGTGTGTGTGTGTGTGTGAGTGTGTGAGGATTGAGAAGTCAATGGTTTAGCACTTATAGTTCACATAAGCAGGTTTCTTTGGGGTGGTGTGCGTGCGTGCGTGTCTGGAGAGAGTGGGGTGAAGGTGAGTGTGTGTGTGTGTGTGTGTGTGCATGTCTGTGTGTGTGGGGGGGTGCTGGCAGGAGCGAGCAGGATTTCCTCTTTCCTCTGTTTTCCGTGTGCAGTGAGAAGGGAAATGTAACAAGATGGTCGCCCTCCACATAAATATATTCAGCCCAAAGACATTCCTTTCTCTCTCCCTGCCAGCTGCTGTTGCTTTCACTCATGACCAGACCCAGACGGGGGGGGGGTCACGAGCATTTCAGCTACTGTGGCAGAACCGCAGAGGAGTTCAGAAAGGAAGGGGGAGATGGAGTGACAGAGAGAATGAGATGAAAAGACGTTTGGAGAGGGAAAACAAAACATACACGCTCTTGCATTCAAACACACAAACTCTCTCTCTCTCTTACACACACACACACACACACAGAAGCACACATGGATAAACACTATTTAAACATGGCTGAGTTGGATCTCTTCTCCCCCTGTCCCCATGTTGGTTGTAAACTACTCTGCGTTTCTCGATAGAAAACACAGAAGCATGACTACCACTCCTCTGTCCCACAGACTACCGCTCTAGCCAGGCTACTCCTGAGAGAGACAGAAAGAAGGAAAGAAAGAGAGAGCGAGAGATGGTGAGAGAGCAGTAAAAGAGGGATAGAGAATGCTAAAGAGAGCAAAACGGAAATATTGAACCATCAAACCAGACTCCCTCCTGGCTGCACATAAAATGGCCTGTCACTGTTCTGCTCCAGAGCACCTGAGAGGAACTACAGACACACGGCCAAGGATGACTCAGCAGCCGCTGACTGACTACATGCTCATACATACTCTACAGAGGGGTGTGTGTGTGTGTGTGTGTGTGTGTGTGTGTGTGTGTGTCGGGGGCAGGGGGTGAGGGGCTACATAAGTATCCAAATGAGTGTGTAGGTATGTGCCTAACCGCTTGTTTTTGTGTGCATGTGCGTGTCTGTGTCTTTGAAGAAAGAGACAGAGAGAGGGAGTGGTGTGTGTGTGTGGTGTGTGTGTTTGTGTGTGTGGTGTGTGTGTGTGTGTGTTCATGTCTGGCTGTCACAGACAAGATGAGAGAAGGCCAGAGTAGGCTCTGAGAGAGGGAAGGTTTACGTAAAGATAGTAGCAAGCTCTAGCCACTGCCAACACCTCTGTCTGAACACACAGTCAGTTCCACTCACTTCAAACACACACCTTCATTCACTCCAAACACACACACTCATTCACTTGAGTCCAGCAGAGGGAGGGCTGTGCAAACACACTCCGAGCCAGCGAGTGAATCAGTGCTGCATACACACAAACACACATAAACACAGAACATACAGGCTCCTGTCTGGCCTCCATCTTGGTTCTGTGGGTTCCAGTTGCTCTGTCTATCTGCTACTACTGTGGGTAGAGGAGCAAACCACAGGAGACTCTCTCCACACTGTGCCCCCCCCCACCACCACACACATACACACACACACACACACACACACATATACACATACACACACATACACACACACACACACACATACACACACATACACAAACACACACATACACACACATACACAAACACACACATACACACACACACACACACATACCAAACACACACATACACACACATACACAAACACACACATACACACACACACACACATACCCAAACACACATACACACACATACACAAACACACACATACACACACACACACACACACACACACACACACACACACACACAGTTGCCCAGAGGTGCCCACATCTAACATTGCTGGGCCACCCATCCCCCTCACCCTTCCTGCCTGGTACCATAGCACACATCCAACACCCAAAACACTCAACCCCACCATACCCCTCAGTCACACAAACACACACACACATACACACACACACACACACACACACAACCAAACCCCACAAGACCCCTCAGTCACACAAACAACTCACACACACACAACCAAACCTTACAAGACCCCTCAGTCACACAAACAACCCCCCCCCCACACACACACACACACACACAACCAAACCCCACAAGACCCTCAGTCACACAAACAACCCACACACACACACACACACACACACACACAACCAAACCCCACAAGACCCCTCAGTTACACAAACAGCCCATCACACTTGTCCCACATCACACATTCAACTCTCATTAGTCCCCAATGATCCAAACAGACCCCACCCGCCCGAGACCCCACTAGACTCCTCACACTATATACACTAACCCACAGAGACCCAGCCAAACCACCATCCCATAATGACCCTGCCAACCTCCTCTAAGCCCCTCACACTCCTGAGGCTGCAGGGGTTGGGTTGGGTTGGGTGGCAGCGCTGGGTGGCTCTAGGGTGGGCGAGTCTATTGTGGGTTTGTGGCTATTTAGATATTTTAAGAGATCCACACTTCTATTTTGAAAAGCAGTGGCACTCCTCTGACAGCCCTTAAAGAGAGGAAGGAGGATCCATTCATGTCTGGTAGAGTCTGGAGTAGTCTGGACTCTGGAGTAGTCTGGTAGAGTCTGGAGTAGTCTGGACTCTGGAGTAGTCTGGACTCTGGAGTAGTCTGGTAGAGTCTGGAGTAGTCTGGACTCTGGAGTAGTCTGGACTCTGGAGTAGTCTGGTAGTCTGGACTCTGAAGTAGTCTGATGGAGTATAGAGTAGTCTGGCTCACCATCCTTAAAGGTGAGTATTGAATATGAAAAGCCTACCAGCCTCTCCCACACACACACACACAGACACACCCAAACACACACACACTTACTTGCACAATGATGGGATGCTACTGACTGACTCTGGTAATGACACAGTGAGTCTCACACTGTCACATACACTCATTAACCTTGACTGGACTCCCATCCACACTCACTGCAGTGATGCGTCTGATGAGGCTGTGTTGTTTACATGAACACACACCACAATGGCATATCTGGTAATGTTGCATTACACACACACTCACACCACCTCACTGCCATCATGTATTTGACAAAGCTGTAGTACACACACTCACACACACACACACACACAGGCACACACTCTCACACACACACACACAGGCACACACTCACCGCGATGGCGTATCTTGTGATGTTCCTTTGCTCACACTCGGCCAGAGCCTCAGGAAGTTCGTCCCCATCATGTGACTCTCCGTCCGTCACCACAATCATCACTTTAGTGGCTCCCTCTCGTGCCCCTCTCTCAGGACTGAAGGCCTCCGTGCTGAAACACACACACACACACACACACTCATGGTCATTAACACACACTTAGTCACACACAGTTATGGTAAATCACACTCGGCAGTTACAATTACTCACATACGGGTGACCTTAACAAACATTTAACATTCACATCCATGTTGATAAGGATACACACACACACACACACACACACACATAACACACACACACACACACCATTTCATTTCAAACATTCTTACACTCATTGTTATTCATACCATTACAGATTCATAGCTACAGAGAGAGAGAAAGAGAGAGAGAGAAAGAGGGAGAGAGAGACAGAGAAAGAGTGAGAGAGAAAAAGGGAGAGAGAGAGAGTGAAAGAGAGAGCGAGGGAAGGACAGGGAGAGAGAGAGAGAGACAGAAGGACAGGGAGAGAGAGAGAGAGAGAGGGAAGGACAGGGAGAGAGAAAGAGAGAGAGAAGGACAGGGAGAGAGAGAGAGAGCAAGGGAAGGACAGGGAGAGAGAGAGAGCGAGGGAAGGACAGGGAGAGAGAAAGAGAGAGAAGGACAGGGAGAGAGAGAGAGAGAGAGAGAGAGAGAGAAGGACAGGGAGAGAGAGAGAGAGAGAGAGAGCGAGGGAAGGACAGGGAGAGAGAAAGAGAGAGAGAGAAGGAAAGGGAGAGAGAGAGAAGGACAGGGAGAGAGAGAGAGAGAGGAAGAGAAAAAGAGAGAGATAGAGAGAGCAAGGGAAGGACAGAGAGAGAGAGAGAGAGAGGAAGAGAAAAAGAGAGAGAGCGAGGGAAGGACAGGGAGAGAGAGTCGAGGAGGCTCGAGAGGAAAGTCAGGGAGTGCAGTGAGCAGCTGCCTTAACTGGAATAGAAATGTTATGACAAACAGGATGCTCTACAGTACTGGTTTGTGGGCAAAGTAA
>PYXC01000858.1:492500-495000 GCA_015244755.2 Tenualosa ilisha
GTAAACCTCAGTTTACTTTACCAATTATTTCTATGAGAGTTTACAGTGATGAGTCAAAAATGAGTCATTTTATGTTAGATGATGAATGTTCTAAAGACATTCCTCGGGAATTGCTGTAGATGCACAGGCCTTCAGTTCTCTCCAGCTGCTAACAGGCCTACAGTTCTCTCCAGCTGCTAACAGGCCTACAGTTCTCTCCAGCTGCTAACAGGCCCACATTTCTCTCCAGCTGCTAACATGCTTTTGTCAAGTCTGGAATCACTTTTTTCAAAACCATCAGTCTGTTGTCAACTCCTGTCAATTTCTCCAATTGCAGTTGAATCTGGAGATGTTTGTCTAGTTTTCCTATTTCCTATTTTTCTATTTTTGTTTTTTGAATTATCTGTTCTGTGTTCTTCCATAATGACCATCTCCATAACCATTGTGCTGTAGTTCTTGCTAAACTATGGGTTATGTACAGTATTTAAGGTTTTGGACATGGAGTTTGGAGTTCCATTTCTGGCACGCTGTGTGGAAGCATTTGCAAGTAAGACATAAAAGATACATCATTTTGGTGTTGGGATAATCCTTTATGTAAATAAATGCATTCATTGACTGCATGTAGTGTAAGAAATAGTGCCAACAGACCAAGGCTGTGCTAATTGTACTTGGAGTTTTGCAAATGAGGCTAAAGGTCGGACAAAAGCTTGTTAGCGATTGAAAAAAACTGTAATGAGTCCTGCTTTAGGCTTGAGTAGCACAATGTCCTGATGTTATTCATTCATCCAGGCCTTTACCTCCTTCTCTCCTCCTTGGTACTTTCAGCACACTGATTTTGATGACCTTGAATTCATTACTTACAGGGGTCAGAATGAACTTTTTACACATTCTAATTCCCCTTATCCTGGCCAATGAGACGAAGCACAGTCTAAAGCATGGGCTTAAGGACTGGGTAGTAACACTCGAAGTGATACACCAAATCCTCCAGTGTTGATTTTTGATGTTTTGATGTTTTAAAACTAAACACTGCTGTGGTTATGACTCAAGATTGTCAGACATGCCAGTGACCCTGACTGGACAGCCGCCATGTTGTCCTGAATGATTGAATCTTTATGGTCCTTTGAGACGCTTGGACTGTTCCCTCTCTGATTAGAAAACAAGATATTCCCTCAAAATGCCAATGAATTGTATTTCTCCAACCTACTCCAGTACAAATAAAAGCTGCTAAGTTAAAATATAAGATAAAACAGCACAGAATTATCTAGATTTCTCATTTATTTAACACCATTCACAGTTTTTTTCAGTCGCTAATAAGCATTAGCCTCTACACTTAAAATACTTTTCCTAAATTCCTAACACAGCAAGACACCTACATCACACAATGAGCCAAACAGTTTGTTTTCTTATCAAAAAGCACATTCTATTAACAAAACACACACAATCTGGCTCAAAATCAAATAATTCTACCAAACACTAGCATGTGTTTTCTTTACACAGTGGACATGTAGTCACTCAGAGTAAACTGACTTTCAAAATGATAACCAGTGATTTCTGAAACATTTTCATGTATTTCACATCCACGACTTCATGCATTATGCATTATCTGCTCAGTGTTCATTGAAGAATTATCATTTATGTAACTGTTGTGCTGCTCTTATAGCCGAACTAAGAATAAGGTACATGATTTTGGTGTTTGGGTGATCCTGTATGTAAAGAAAATGTAAACATTATAGAAATGCCCAATTCACTGACTGAATATAGTGTGAAAAGAAAAAAACTGTGTGAACCGTATGAGGGGAACAGGTAGATGGTGCAAATTGTATTTAGAGTTTTGCAAATGAGGCTGGTGATCAGGCACAGCTTGTTAGCCGCCCTAAAGTACAGGATGTTAGGTTTCATTCACTCAAATACTGAGCCCACTGCTGGACTAGCAGAGAAAGTAACAGGGCAGCCACAGAGAGACACGGAGATGTAAACAAGAGGGAGGGAGGAAGAGGAGGAGGAGGAGGAGGAGGAAGGGTGTGGGTTGAAATAACTCCTGAGCATAGTAGCTCCCTGTTATGACACACAAACCGACCTTTTACACCAGGCAGGACCAACGGAGTTACAGTTAGGAAGAGTGGAAGAGAAGAGATAGAGAGAGAGAGAGCATTGGAGAGGGCAGGGGAGAGAGAGAAAGTGTCTCTGTGTGTGTGTGTGTGTGTGTGTGTGTGTGTGTATGAGAGAGAGAGTAAGCATTAGAGAGGGCATTGGAGAGAGAGAAAGAGTGTGTCTGTGTGTGTGTGTGAGAGAGAGAGAGAGAGAGAGAGAGATGGACTGACCCACAAAGTGAGGTCAGAGCCTAAATACACACACACACACACACACACACACACACACAGACACACACACACACACACACACAGCCCGGCCGCTGATCAGTCGTGATCTTATTCCTCCATGCATCACCCTAAATCTTTCCCTGGTAATGACCACAAGTCACATTCCACATTTCCACCACTCGCTCAGAGAGAGGAAAGTT
>PYXC01000858.1:500000-507500 GCA_015244755.2 Tenualosa ilisha
GAGGGAGTGCAAGGTCTGTGTTCTTCATCTGACAGCAACACAACAGAACAGGAGTCCAGGGAGGCCTGCTCAGCTCAGAGCACCTGCTGAAATCATCAGCATAAACAACTACACCTACAGACTGACCAATTGCACACACACACACACACACGCACGCACACAACACACACACATGCAGACATGCCCACTCATCATCAATGTCCATAGTCACTGAGCAGACCACACAGTCCTCACGATGGTTCTACTTCTCCACTAACTCTCCCGGCAAGGACTGTTAAAACATCAACAACACCAGACGTGCTGCTTGTATACAGTGATATAGCATACTAAAGTAGTATACGGCCCATAAAATATACAACACTAATAACAACAACAGCACACACACACACACACACACACACACACACTGACACAGAGCCAAACTGCTTGCATGGCCTGTAGGAGTAATGCATAGAAAGAGGTAAATGACAGGGCAAGCCTAATACCCGTGACCCTGATAGCTTTTCCGGATCTGCCTAAAGCGTGAAAGAGCTTCACAAACATTGTTTGCTACAGTGTAACCTGAGGTTTTGATGTTTCAGAGAAGAAAGACTACAGATTTTAGAAAGAGACGAAGAGAAAAGAGCAATGGTTTTTCAAATAACTACCTATTTTAGCAAGAGAACAAGCCCACTGAGTGCTTTTAGACTTCAGTTTCCAGCGTGTTTCCGTCTCTGTTCCCGATTTAGGATAATTTGGCTGCGTTGCCTCTCAACATATGAATTAGAGAATGGCAAACAACCCGCAGGGTTGAAGGTTTTCAGGACGAAACAAATTATAACCCATGCCTGCCTGTGAAAAGAAAACAGTCCTCGGCGGAAATTCCGAAATTTTCCACGCCAAAATCAAAGGTGAGAAATGACAGCCAATTAAGCTGCGTAAGTGGGCCTACTTTCCCTTATTTAACCGCGTCGGGTGATTTGACAACTCCAATAGCTTTGGGGAATTTGGGCTAGGTTACTGTTTTGGAGAACAGTTGGTTGACGTCAAAGGTCCACCTAGGGACACACAACCCTAACGGCCGGTGTTTGAATAGCATTAAACTCTCAACACTCAACAGTAACATCACCCCCAAGGAAATGATCTTTATTTGCCTGACGGGCCCCATATTCAGCCAGTATCATTCAGCATGGTCATGCCTTTATCACTGCCTGCTATTGCTCTGTCCTGTGACATTACTATGTACGCTTGAGATTCCTCATCAGCTGACACATTTCTATGTTAGACACATCCCAATGTTAGTCGATTGTTTTATATTCTGTGGATTGTTTTAAGTTTTCAGCATTTTATCTCCATGGATCCCATACCATTTGATAGTCCTAACCACTGACACTTTGGGCCTCGGTATTAATAAGAAAGTGTGCGGGAGAAATGGCATTCCTACCTTTCAGAAGCAAAACAAACTTCAGTAGTAGCAGGTATTTGTGTAACTCCATTTGTCTGGTATGTGATATTATCAGTCTTTCTTCTTTGCTTGATTTTTTGTTTGTTTGTTTCAGGTGTGACTCCCCGCAGTACGTTTACAATCCGTACATGTGTGCAAGTTCGTGCGCACACCCGCTCCTTTCAGTTGAGCGTGTTCCCGGTGTCCGTGATATCCTCCCAGTGCATACCGCGCGCAAACCTGCAGTTGTCCGGTACAAGCAGCAGAGCTTCACATTGCCGGCACGTGAAAATGATGCTCGAAAAAAAACGATGAGAGCATCACAACTTTACTGAACTCGTTTTTCTCTCTAAAACAGAAACATGCATCACACAGTTCTCGGAATACAGGTGCCTTTGTAATACAGAGGTTAATGAATGAGTTCCTCAGAGCTCTGAAGCCATCGACACTGAGTAAAAGTTGTAGTAAAGAGTCCTGAGAATCTCCAAGTGAAATGAGAACTTCTGTAGAGAAAACCTCAGCCCTGTCCGTGCGTCTCTGTTTCTTAGCAGATGGACAGATTCATGGCGCGCGGGGTTCCAAAAGGTTCGCCACTGTGCCACTTGGACAACTCCGAAGTTTTAGAGCTGAAATGTAGTCGTTGGTGTCTCCGTATTTCCTTTTCAGTTTACTGACAATTGGTTATATCTTTCTGCACTCTTTTCCATATTCCCGACGGTCTCCTTTGAGCGACTGGAGCTGTGTCCAAAACACACTCCGCCAAATGAAAGAGCGCTTTTATCCCGGCGAGGAGTAGGACAGTCCTGTGTAGCACTAGCACATTGGCCCCTCTCTACGCCTGTTTCGCATTTTAAAACCCCAAACCACACTCCTCTCTCTCTCTTCCCCTCTCTCTCTCCAGTCCTCCTCCACTCATTTTTTTGCCATCTTCAATTTTACACGGAACTATGCCTAGTGGTGTTTGTCAGTCATCATTTGAGATATAGAGGACTAAAGGGGTGTAAGGAAATTCGAATAAAAGTGTAGGCTAATTTTTCATTTAGACCTATTTATATGGTTTGTGGCAATTAACTGGTGATAAATATGTTCTTATAATGTGTGCTCAGAACTTACCTAAAGATATCTGAGAATTGAGATACACATATGTGGTTCCATTTTTAAACTCGCTAATAATCTTCCATAGCCAATCATTCTGAACGCAGAGGTGACATGAGGTCTCATTCAGTGAATTACTTTAAAAGTGTTGCTAAAATACAAGCAATTAGTAACACCGAAATAATGATAATAAATTGGAAAAGTCAGGCTGAATAATGATGTCCAATACTTAGGGCAGGATGGCCTAACTTAAAGTGTTTAAGAAAGTGACATTTTGGTTGTAAGAGTTTTGTGGTTTAATAAACAGATGTGTAGAATAGTGAAATAAAAAAGTAATATTATATTCTATATTCATCATCCCCAAGGGGGCAGCAGAGTGATACTTTTATTACCTGGCCTCCAGGTTGCTCATTATGGGCGGCAGGACATGCAGTGTCAACCTACTGGGTTTCATTTACTATTCATGCGTGGTGTCTCACACATGGCTACATCTTACCACAATCCCTCAACACAATATCTCGTTCATTCTGGGGCAGTATTACTGTAAGAAACAGCTTTGTGTAACCAGACCGAGATCAACATCTGGATGTGTCATTTTCATCCAGTCCTCTGTTGCCCCCTGCTGGACAAATGGTTTAAATACATTCTGCAGAGGAAAAAACAATTCTGGATAACAAATGAAATGCAAGCATTCTCTTTCTCCCCAGATATGCACCTGTGAAACAGGGTTCAAGTTAAACTAAACAATTTAATACAACATTGAACTGGCAGCTTAACCTGACTGCATGGGCCACAGAAACTCACTTTCAGATTCATTTTTCTGCCCTATTTAGTGAACAGAAGCTGTGGGTCTGTTGTTCAGGCTGTATTGTATGAAATGTTCTCATTCTTTTTGCTACAAACAGCACTCAGTGACTTTAAACAACATGGACTATAGATTTAATCCCAACAGATTTCTCTTACAAGGCTCACTGATATTTCTAAGAAGCTGTTATTGAAAAACAAAGGAGCACACTAAACACCCAAAGGAGCGCACTAAACACCCAAAGGAGCGCACTAAACACCCAAAGGAGCACACTAAACGCCCAAAGGAGCGCACTAAACGCCCAAAGGAGCGCACTAAACACCCAAAGGAGCGCACTAAATGTCCTGTGTTGCTTCAGCTTTAAGGGCATGAACTCAAACACTTAGAAAAATAAAGCAAGACCTCGGCATTTTAGTCTATTTTTTAATCACCTCACAAACGTTTCGGGCAATTTCCATAAGAAGCTAGGAGTCTACTGTAATTCAGCCTGCAGGGCACCTGTCTGAAATGCATCAATAATAATCAGAAGAGGTCTTTCCAAAGAAAGTGAACTGAAATTAAAAAAGAATCGACCAAAGACCAAAATGGAGAGCAGAAGTGGAAAGAGGTTAGTGAAACCTCCCAGTCAAGGAGCAAAGCCTAAAGCTACACTCATAAGCTCATTCTCAGCCTCACACAGATTTAAAGGCCCCAATCCAAGGATCTGTAATGTAATCTAACAGCCTCAGTGGTGCATGTAACAGATTTGATGGTAAGTTTAAAAGTTTCAAGGCAAAATAACTTGTATAGGGAGAAAGACAGTATTCTTGCACCCGTAGCCATAGTCTTGTCAGAAAAAAACAACAGAAAAAAACAAATTAAACTTTGTTGTCGGCATCCCACTGAATCATGCAATACTTTGTATGAAATATGCTTATTACCTGCCTGTCAGCATGATTCATTATTACCCGTCTGTCAGCATGATTCATCCCTGGGTTTGCTTGTAAAGGCATGAGTTTAAGATACTGGTGTGAAGCACAAAAGTTCAGCGACTGTAGGGGGCGCTCAATACCATCCAAAAACCCTGAAACGGCATAGAGGAGCTTTTCTGTAGCCCAGCCTCACCCTCTTTGGTAGGGATGGGGGCCGAGAGGAGTGGACGGACAAAGCACTTTGGGTGGGATGGGGGCCGAGAGGAGTGGACGGACAAAGCACTTTGGTGGATGGGGGGGAGAGGAGATGGGGGATGGGGCCGAGAGGAGTGGACGGACAAAGCACTTTGGGTGGGATGGGGGCCGAGAGGAGTGGACGGACAAGCACTGGGTGGGATGGGGCGAGAGGAGTGGACGGACAAAGCACTTTGGGTGGGATGGGGGCCGAGAGGAGTGGACGGACAAAGCACTTTGGGTGGGCGGGGGTGAGGGATTGAATGGGAAGGGGGGTCAGTAATTACCTCCAAATGAGGCTCCAGTGGCTTATATTCTAGTTTAAATGTTAAGTCACTGCTGTTTATGCCCTGATGTAAGCCTGGCTTGCGTAGCCAACTATTGAATATGAATCAGAGATACAGTCAGATCTGGATGACCATGTAACAGGACTGAACTATCTACCAGGACTAAACTATCTATCAGGACTAAGCTATCTATGAGGACCGCTATCTTTTGGGGGGAAATGAATTAATGAATTATTGTAATAGAAAGGATATGTTGACATATCCACCACATGCCACCAGGGGGCACAATCAAAGTGGGGTTTTTTTGGCTTGCGAGACATCAGGAATGAAAATGAACCACAATTGCCTGAGACAATAATCCTGCGTGCCTGTGAACATGAATGATGGAATCATAAGCGAAAGAGGCCAGTGTAAGTTTTGTTGACATGCTTTGGATCACAGTGAAAAAACAGAGGAAAAAAGATAGTGGTCATGCCATGCCATTCAAAGAGTATTACACAACCTTTTTATTTCAACCGCGAGATGAAAGTTCAATGTGGTTAATTAGTTTGCAGTGGAAAAAGTGGCCCAGATTTGTGTTCACATGTTGTGCAGGTGCCTGTGGTTTTTCTGGTAGATCAACTGTATATCTGTCTGCAAACCACAGAGATGACTGACTGACACCCAGCCAAAGGAGCTCGTTACACTCAGTAATCAAAATATTGCTGCCTCCTCCTGTGGCACTGTGGAGGACAAGCCGAGGGGAGTAACAGCAACCTAATTAACAACAGCAATTACAATTCACAAGATATTACAGCAACCTGCATGAAAATGTCATCAGATATTATGTTGTAAAGATTGCTCTCTCTCTTTCTCGCTCTCTCTTTCTCTCTCTCTCTTTCTGTCTCTTTAACATTCTTGTGTGTGAGTTTGTGTGTGAGACCTGGAGAGAATCGGGCCTAATCATTTTAAAGCAAGCTCCTAGGCACAACGCCTGACATTCACAGAACCCTTTACTCTCATAGCAAACATTCAGAACATTTTCAGACGTCTCAATATGCAGCACAAATATTGGGCAAGAAAGTGAAATTCACATGAACAAGACGGACTGCATTACTGAGCTGTTAGAAAGCACTGTTCAGTTTGCAGCACCTCTCTCTACCTCTCTCTCTTTCTGTCTCTCCCTCTCTCTCTCTCTCTCTCTTACTCTCTCTCTCCCCTCTCTCTCTCTCTCTCTCTCTCTCCCTCACTCTCTCTCTCTCTCTCTCTCTCCCTCTCTCTCTTACTCTCTCTCTCCCTCTCTCTCTCTCTTTCTCTCTCTCTCTCTCCCTCACTCTCTCTCTCTCTCTCTCTCCCTCTCTCTCTTACTCTCTCTCTCCCTCTCTCTCTCTCTTTCTCTCTCTCTCTCTGGCATTTACACACATATACATATAAACACCCACATTCTTAGACAGATATTCATATCATTTCTCATATCAGATATTCACCTGAGCGTGAATGTTTGCACACACACACACACACACACACACACACACACACACACACACACATTGCACAGTCAAATTTGTTGGCAAGACTGTGTTGGAAATACTTACTGGGCTACATACCCACATAATAATACACAGCAACCTTAGAGAGCACACACACACACACACACACACACACACACACACACACACACACACACACACAGACACATACACATACATGCACACACATACACACACACACACACACAGACACACACATACACACACACAAACACACACACACATACACACACACACACACACACACACACATACACGCACACACACACACACAAACGCACACTCACATACACACACACACACACACAGACACACACACAAACATTCGCTCTTGCTTTAAAACTCTCTTTCTCACCCACACCCACACACGCAAACATACACTGGTGCATAATTAGACCACATACTGGGCATTCTGCAGAACAAGTATGATTGCCAGAAAGTCAGTCCCCACTTAGACTGGCCCTGATCTGGCCCTGATCTGGCCCTGATCTGGCCCTGATCTGGCCCTGACGTGGCTCTAATGTGGCATGAGTTCTGTTGGGAGATCTCTCCAGTGCAGCCAGTCTGACTGTGGGCAGACACAAGCGTCCGACCATCCAGTCGTATGGAGGCAATTAGCATCGTCATTTCACTCCATTTCAAACTCTCTGTTTTTCCCTGTTTAGTTGCTTCTCTCTTTTCACAGTCTACACTCTAGCTTTTTTTACTTTCTCTCTTTTTCTCTACCTTCATCTCATCCTCACATCTTTCCCCCTCTCATTCCTTATTTTCTTCCCTTCTCTCTGTCTCTACCCCCCTTTCGGTCCCTCCCTCCCTCTCTCTTTCTCTCCCTTGCTTTCTCTTTCTCTTTCTCTTTCTCTCCCTCTCGCTCTCTCTTTCTCTGTGTCTCTGGCAGCAGAGCTATGCCTGTTTATGTCTGTGGTGCCCATGAGGAGGCTGAGCTCTGAGTGAGTGTCAGTGCTCTGCTCCATGTAAGGACTGATCACATTAAATCAGAGCGAGTCACTGAGTTCAGCTATGCGCTCTGCTCGTCATGCCTGCTGATCTCATCCTGCAGCTCTGGCATCGGCCTCTCGTCCTGGCCCACTCTAAAGCACTGATCACAGTCATGGTCACAGTCAGACTGGATCTGAAATGGCTCCCTGCTGTACTACTTACTGCAAATAACTTGTTCTCTGCCATTCAGAGACTGCTCACTTCTCACTCATTTTACTAA
>PYXC01000858.1:510000-515000 GCA_015244755.2 Tenualosa ilisha
ACCAATAGTAAGTAATTGTACTTCTCTATAGATAAAAGGTTTTAAAAACAATAATCTTGAAGTGTTATTTCCACATCCCATGCCCAGGAGAGAATACATGGGAGAATAGTGTGTGCATGTGTGTGTTTTATTGGGTCCTGAAAAAATGCCAGATTGGTTATACAGTGTTTCTTATGATGCCTACGGCATTTTGTGTGATCGTTTTTATAGTAAATAATAGATTAATATGATTTCACTGCTTAAATTTAATATCGTGCACACGTGAGTGACAGAAAACACACTCGTGATTTTTGTACACACATTCCATTCATTGTGGACACGTGTTTAATGATGGCATCTCTCATGCAACAAATGCATCACATTACTGCAAAGAACTGATCTTCCATGCTTGGCTGAGATGGAAGATTTGCTGCTGTGAGCTGATGCTCTGGAAATGTAGCTCATGGGGTAGTGACCACGTCACATGGCCAGATAAAAAACTCAGCTGATGAAAAGCTATGTGAGCTACAGCCGCACTACTCAGAGATGTAGTTAAACTAGCAGCTTCGCTACAGCCACACTACTCAGAGATGTAGTTAACTAGTAGCTTCACTAAGCCACACTCCGAGATGTAGTTAAACTAGTAGCTTCGCTAAAGCCACACTACTCAGAGATGTAGTTAAACTAGTAGCTTCGCTACAGCCACACTACTCAGAGATGTAGTTAAACTAGTAGCTTCGCTACAGCCACACTACTCCGAGATGTAGTTAAACTAGTAGCTTCGCTACAGCCACACTACTCCGAGATGTAGTTAAACTAGTAGCTTCGCTACAGCCACACTACTCCGAGATGTAGTTAAACTAGTAGCTTCGCTACAGCCACACTACTCCGAGATGTAGTTAAACTAGTAGCTTCGCTACAGCCACACTACTCCGAGATGTAGTTAAACTAGTAGCTTCGCTACAGCCACACTACTCGAGATGTAGTTAAACTAGTAGCTTCGCAAAGCACATATCAGAGATGTAGTTAAACTAGTACTTCGCTACAGCCACACTACTCCGAGATGTAGTTAAACTAGTAGCTTCGCTACAGCCACACTACTCCGAGATGCAGTTAAACTAGTAGCGCTACAGCCACACTACTCGAGATATAAACATGAGATGAAATGGGTGCTAAACAACGAATGTAGTTGATGATGTCATCATGTTGTGACATTACTGTGGTGGGTGCTAAACAATGACTGTAGTTGATGATGTCATCATGTTGTGACACTGCTGTGGCAAGGCTCTGTGGCGGTGGAGGAAGGGAAACAGTGTGTCAGTGTGTCACTCTGGATTGGATGTGATGTTGGCAGCAGGGCTGCATTTCTCTCATTTTTAGACATGCAGCTGCTTTAATGTGGTCCTTTAAGGGTGTGTGTGTGGTGTGTGTGTGTGTGTGTGTGTGTGTGTGTGTGTGTGGTGTGTGTGTGTGTGTGTGTGTGTGAGTGTGATGATACTGATTTGCTAGTCTTGCTTCCCAGTCTAAGATGGTACATGACTCCTCTCATAAATATCTACACTCTGCAGATGGTTAAACCTTATGGTTAATGTCATTACAGTAACATGCACCCACAGATGGATATGTCTGTGTGTGTGTGTGTGTGTTTGTGCATATTCTTATGGTTGGTGTCATCAGCATGCACACTAACCCACAGATGGATGACGGGGGACATTAAATGCATATTCACAGTCTGGAGTTTAGGCAACTATATACACCAGCAAATGTATGTGTGTTTGTGTGGGGCGGGGTGCATGCATTTGTGTGTATCAATCTTTGAGTGAGTGTATGTGTGTGTACATGTGTGTGTGTATATGTGTATCAGTCCATGAGTGTGTGTGTGAGTGTGTGTGTGTATCTGACTGTCTGTCCACGTGTACCTGTGGTTTGCGTGAGAGAGTGCGAACGACGTGTGTGTGGTTTAGGGTGTGTGAGTGTTTGATGGGATGTGTGAAGGGTGTGCAGAATGTGTGTGTTTGGTTCGGTATGCGAGTGTGTGATTTTTTTTTTTTTACAGGGGTCTGGGTGCAGGCAGAAAGGGGAGACAGCTGCCTTCTACTGCCCCAGGGGGTAATAAAGGTAGAGGGAGGGGCAGTTCTTTGGGCCTTTTACAGGGGCAGGAGGCAGAGGAAGGGCCTTTTATTGGGGTCACACTGTAACTAAGTACAGCTGCAGAGAAGGGCCAGAGAAGCACTCCTAAAACAGCTAAAAATTCCTTTCTTATGGTTCTCTTTTTGCTCATGGCCACCTCACCTTCAAGTGTGTGTGTGTGTGTGTGTGTGAGAGAGAGAGTATGTGTGTGACTGTGTGTGTTTGCATGCCTTTGTGTGTGTGAGTGCGTGCGTGCGTGCATGTGTGTGTGTGTATGCATGTGTTTGTGTGTGAGTGCGTGCATGCATGTGTGTGTGTGTGTGTGTGTGTGAGTACACTCACACATATCCACTTTCATCTCCAGCCCTTTTCTATTTCCATTTTCCCTAACGATCTCCTTTCCTCGTTAAGCACATCTGCTGTCAATCATCCCCACTCTGTAATCCCATTGGCATTTCCTGTCAGAGTAGGCTGGCCCAGTGGCCTCGCACTGGTCAGTCTGCTCCAGTGGTCAAGCCTGTCTGTCTCTGATAGCTCAGCCCTCAGTGGCCAGAGGCAGATGTCCGTCTGCCGGCTCTTATGTTGTCATGCCGACAGGTGTGTTTGTGTGTGTGTACACACAGACCAATGATGGACTGAGACCAGCAGGACACCGCTGGCCTGAATTAGCTTGAGATAAAGTCAAAAAGATGTGTGAGTCAGTCAGCCACGGAAACATGAGCTGACTGAGACCCTGCACACACACACACACACACACACACAAGTACACACACACACACACACACACACACAAACACATGTACAGACACACACACACAGAAACACATGTACACACACACACATACTGCACACACACACACACACACAGTGTTGTACAGTCTCTGCTATGTAAGGCATAAGGTTTCTGTGTGGCAAAGAGAGAAGAAAGGAAGAGATCATAACTCCAAAGAGGACAAGAGAAAGAGAACAAACACACACACACACACACACACACACTCACACTCACACACACACACACACACACTCACACACACTCACCCACACACACACGCACACACACACACACACTCACACACACACATTCACATACACTCACACACTCACACACACAAGCACACAAGCACACACACGCACACTCACACACACCCATTCACACACACTCACACACTCACACACACAAGCACACACACACACACTCACACACACACATTCACATACACTCACACACTCACACACACAAACACACAAGCACACACACGCACACTCACACACACACATTCACACACACTCACACACTCACACACACAAGCACACACACGCACACTCACACTCACACACACAAGCACACACACGCACACTCACACAAGGGCGTCATAGCTATCACTGACTGACAGTCAAAGGAAGGCAGAGAGGGGGGAAGAGAGCGAGAGAAAGGGAGAGGGAGACAGAGAGAGAGGGATTGAGAGAAAGAGAGAGAGAGGAGTGAAAGAGAGAAGGAGAGAGAGAAGGAGGGGTGGAGAGACAGAGACATGGACAAGTTATTCTAGTTGCAGACAGCTGACAGTATGGCTAAAATAAGATAGATGGGAGTCCGAGGTTTGTGTGTGTGTGTGTGTGTGTGTGAGTGTGTGTGTTTGTGTGTGTGTGTGTGTGTGTGCATGTGTGTGTGGGTGTGTGTGTATGTGTGTATGTGTGTGTGTGTGACTAGTTGAGTCCTGCTGTGTGTGTGTGTGTGTGTGTGTGTTTGTGTGTCTCTCTCTCTCTCTCTCTCTGCCTGTCTGCCTGGAGCATAAGCTGTCTAACAGGCACACTTGAGAAGCATTCATCATGTCTGCAGTGTAGAAGTGGACACTGATCGTGCAGAAGTGGACACTGATCGTGCAGAAGTGGACACTGATCGTGCAGAAGTGGACACTGATCGTGCAGAAGTGGACACTGACGCTGCCGATAAGAGAATGTTCTTTATTGTTCTGTAACAGCCCTGCTCACATCTGCAAGAACACGTTCTGTAGAAAACACACAGTAGAAACCTCAAGAGATTATCAGCTTTTAGTAAATAAATATAGAACTTCCAAGTGAACAGTGGAAAAGAGAAAAAACAGACAATTTCAATTTAAACAACTTAATATAAGAACCAGCAGATCACACACCCACATATTCATGCACACACAAACACACCATAAAAACACACACATACACACACACACTCACACGCACTCTTACACACAAACACACCATAAAAACACACACATACACACACACACTCACACGCACTCTTACACACAAACACATCATAAAAACACACACACACACACACATTCACACACAAACTGCTGGCTGACAAGGAGGCTAAATACATGCTAAAGTTGACTAGCAGACCCCAGGGTACTGGCTGGAGAGGGTTTCATAGTGGGTTAGTGTGAAGAGGAGGGAGAGAGAGGGGGAAAATGGAGAGATGGAGAGACGGAGAGATGGAGAGACGGAGAGACGGATGATCCTTTTGCTTTCTTCCTTTTCCTCTTTCCTACTGCTCTTTCACTCTCGGATGTAGACACGGGTGCAAACCACGTCGTCAGCGCTCATCGTCTGTGGGAGAAAGAGGGAGAAAGAAGAGAGGAGAAAGGTGTGTTTTACATCTAAGAGCTTAAAGAGAACATCTATGAATGTGTTCGTTCAGCTGTCACAAATGGAGCCAGAGACCTGCTCTCCCAGATGCATAAAACACACACACACACACACACACACACACACACACACACACACACACACACACTATCTCTCAGACTCAAGCATGCACTCAAACTCACACACACACACACACACACACACACACACACAGGCAGGACCTCACACAGCTCTTTCACATCTGAGAATTAGCCCCATTCACCTCA
>PYXC01000858.1:517500-525000 GCA_015244755.2 Tenualosa ilisha
CTTACGCAGCATCACGTTCACTCCTGAGAACACACACACACACACACACAAATACAGATGCAATCAGAATGAATACTACTATCAGAAAAACACATGCAAACACACACACACACACACACAAATACAGATGCAATCAGAATGAATACTACTATCAGAAAAACACATGCAAACACACACACACACACACACACACACAAATACAGATGCAATCAGAATGAATACTACTATCAGAAAAACACATGCAAACGTGACTCAGATGGGCTGAGTGAAGGAGGCCATGTCTAAACCACTGCTCAATTGGGCCTGTGCTGATTAACCAACTTCACTAATAACTGTGATTCAAAACCTCATGAATTCATCAGGGATGCTTCTCTGCACTGTCTTCCTCTTGCCTTTTGAAGAAGCGACATTGTGCCTGTAGGCCAACACACACAGATTAGCACAACTCAGATTAGCAACAGAAGCCCAAGTTTCCCCAGCAGTGCTCCAGCTGCTAACACTTGGCCTCTGTGACACAGGCACAGGCTGGCCTCAGTGACAGGCTGGCCTCAGTGACACAGGCTGGCCTCAGTGACACAGGCTGGCCTCAGTGACACAGGCACAGGCTGGCCTCAGTGACACAGGCACAGACTGGCCTCAGTGACACAGGCACAGGCTGGCCTCAGTGACACAGGCACAGGCTGGTCTCAGTGACACAGGCACAGGCTGGTCTCAGTGACACAGCACAGACTGCCTCAGTGACACAGGCACAGCTGGCCTCAGTGACACAGGCACAGGCTGGCCTCAGTGACACACAGACTGGCCCAGTGACACAGGCGGCTGGCCTCAGTGACACGCCAGCTGCCTCAGACACAGCACAGGCTGGTCTCAGTGACACAGGCACAGGCTGCCTGCCAAAGACAACTGAACACATTTAGACCTCTACAGAATGGTCCTGTGATTTTATATATTACTAAATGTATGAATTCATAGTAAGAACACACTGCACATATACTCCAGTCAAACACACTGCACATATACTCCAGTCAAACACACTGCACATACACTCCAGTCAAACACACTGCACATATACTCCAGTCAAACTGAGTATGCACAGTAACTAATACTTCCACTTGTGTTTGGATAGAACGGAGGAAGTCTGTGTGTGTGTGTGTGTGTATGTGTGTGTGTGTATGTGTTATAGGGTCCCCACTAGATACCTTCACCAGAGCACCATATGACAGGAGCACACACACACACACATGCATTGCTCCCTGCTTCGTAACCAGTAGTGTAGACCAGTCAGATACTGAGCATATTCTCCACACTATTATGGTCTGTAAGGACTGCCTCTCTCTCTTTCTGTCTCTGTCTCTCTCTGTGTCTCTCTGCCTCTTTCTCTCTCTCTCTCTCCCTCTCTCTCTCCCCCCCCCTCTCTCTCTCTCTCTCTCTCTCTATTTCTAACTCAGAGGTTTGTTGTGTAACATTAATGGGCATTGCTGGCTGAACGCTCCAATCTGAGTCCTCCAACCCTCTTAGATGCTTTTAATTATGGAAATTACACATGCTGGCCCACCAATGTCTACTAAAGATTGAGAAAACTCTTAAAAGTAATTGTACAAACGGCATTAAGTTCACAATAAAATCCCAGTCTGACACAGTCTTTGGAAAACAAAAGTCATGAAATATAATTAGGTTCTATGTGGTGCCCAGGACGATGAAAATCTCAAATAAAACAGTGTGCTTTGTGCTGTTGCCTTCACGTTAACTTTACTCAGAAGCGTTTCATAGCTAAAAGCTCAGATGAACCGCTGAGGTCTCTCAGGTCTGTCAAAATATAAGAACATTAGAGACACAGGGAAAGGACAATCAGATCAGAGAAGCATTTTCAATCAGTCCAATCCCCACAATACACACTGAACATTTAAAGATCCACACAGCAATGCACACTCACAGGATGTAGAGAGAGAGAAGGAGAGAGAGGGTGATGGAGAGAGCGCTGAACAGAGAGAGAGATTGATGGAGAGAACACTGAACAGAGAGAGAGAGAGAGAGAGAGGCAGACAGGGTGATGGAGAGAACACTGAACAGAGAGAGAGAGAGAGAGAGAGGGGGAGGTGATGGAGAGAACACTGAACAGGAGAGGAGAGAGAGAGAGAGGAGGGTGATGGAGAGAACACTGAACAGGGAGAGGGAGAGAGAGAGAGAGGCAGACAGGGTGATGGAGAGAACACTGAACAGAGAGAGAGAGAGAGAGAGAGAGGAGAGAGAGAGAGGGGCAGACAGGGTGATGGAGAGAACACTGAACAGAGAGAGGGAGAGAGAGAGAGAGGCAGACAGGGTGATGGAGAGAACACTGAACAGAGAGAGAGAGAGAGAGAGGGGCAGACAGGGTGATGGAGAGAACACTGAACAGAGAGAGAGAGAGAGAGAGAGAGAGAGAGAGAGGGGCAGACAGGGTGATGGAGAGAACACTGAACAGGCCCTGGGCCAGGCAGCCACTGGCCATGCCAGAGGAAAAGATGATGTCATTATTACAGGACGAGTCCAACACATCTGTCCTCCCCACAGAGGAACCAAACCCTGCACACATCTGCCAGCACAACAACTCCAAACGCCATCTGATGACATCATCACAGATCAGTTTCTAATCGACCCACCTCAGCGCAGCACAGAAGGGAGAACCAGAGAGATAGCCAGACACACACACACACACACACACGCAGTGGATGAAAATGCACATACATGCACATTTTTTTCATTGCCATCACACCTACACCCACTGGTTAAAGAGTAAACATGTGGTGACTGTTAGACAGATTAGACTGCCCACTATAAAATGAGTGTAAAATAATGTGTGTGTGTGAGTGTGAGTCTGTGAGTGTGTGTGTGTGTATCTATGCGTGTGTGTGTGTGTGTGTGTGTGTGTGTGTGTGTAGGGAGAGGGGGAAGTTATTGGAGGCCCTGGGGGACTTGGTAATCTGTTACACCTTCCTTTCAGGAAGCTATATGGACATTAGAAAAAGACAGACAGAGAGAGAGAGAGAGAGAGAGAGAGAGAGGGGGAGAGAGAGGGGGAAAGAGAGAGAGAGAGGAGGAGAGAGAGAGAGAGAGAGAGGGAGTACAAAGGAGAGGAAGTACTGGAAGTGGAAGAAAGGAAGATAGGAAAGAAAAGGAGAGATCAGCACTTTGAAGCAAGGAGAAGAGAGAGGAGGTGTGTGTTATGTTAACAGATTAACATGCAAGACAGACCATGGAGAAGAGAGGAGAAAGAGGGATGAGAGGAAGAAAAGAGGGCAGAGACAGAAAACAGAAAGAGAGGGAAGAGAGAAGGAAGACTGTTTGAGAACGAAGGAGAAAAAAGAAAAGGAGGGAGAGAGAGAGAGTGCGAAAGAGAGGGAGGGAGCTGTTGGGGGGGGTGTGTGTGTGTGTGTGTGAAGCAGGCTCACTCCTTGAGTTGAATTTCACACTTCTGACCCCTCACACATTCCCACCTGTCACCAAGGGTAAATATATACACACAATCACACACAGACACACACACACACACACACATATATATACAAACACACACACACACATTCAAATGTAGAAATGCACACAAACTCACAAATCGTTTAGCAAGCAGACACTGGAAACACACACACAAAGTTATCCACAATTCCATGAGTGAAAAATGTCTGTCTGGCAGGCAGACAACCTCTCTCCACAAGCCCTGGAAACACACACACACACACACACACACACACACACAGAATGACACACGTTGAGCTGAGCATATTTGAGTGAGTGTGTAGCTCTGGGCTCACTTCTCTGCTCCTCCTGGAGAAGACATCATCATCGTCATCATCACCATCATCTAAAGCACACGGCAGCAGAAACTTCAACATACACACACACACACACACTCACCATACACACACACACAATCAAGGCCTACGGCCGACCCCTGGCTAAAAACCGGCCACACACACCACACACACACACCCAAACACTCACCATACACACACACACACGATCAAGGCCTAAGGCCAACCCCTGGCCAATCACCGGCCACACACACACACACACACACAATCAAGGCCTAAGGCTGATCCACAGCAAACATTTAACAATCACTGGCCACACACATACATCCACACACACACAGGCACGCAGAGACACACACAAGCGGTCAGAGTCAGTGTGAAAGGGCACAGGTCGAGGGTCTTAGGAAGCATTTGGGTCAGAGGAGCGGGGGGAGGGGGGGGGAGGATGGAGGCTGAGAAATAGAGAAGGAGAGGAGGAGGGGAGGAGGGGAGGGGAGGAGGGGAGGAGGAGGGGAGGAGAGGAGGAGGGGATGGTGACATGTTGTGCCCAGCTGCCAGCTGCACCCCTGGGGGCTGTCATGACGGGCGAGCCCTGAGCCATCGCTACGCCACCCCTGGGCCATCTCTCACTGTCAGCGAACACAGAGACCAGGGGGAAAAAGCGAGGGGGGGATGGAGAGAGAGGAAGAGGGATGGAGAGACAGAGAGAAGAGAGGAGAACGTGTGCAGGAGAGAGAATCATGGATAGTCTTTGTGATGAAAAGATCTAGAAAGCATTTGTATGTGCCTGTGTGTGTGTGGTGTGTGTGTGTGTGCGTGCGTGCGTGCGTGTGTGTGTGTGTGCATGTGTATATGTGTGTCAGCCTGTCAGCTCCTCTCAAACTGACAACCTGTCAATCATTTACATTCCTAAAATTCAGCTCCTCCCTCTCTTTTTTTAACGGTTACATTTCTCTTTGCACAGTTTTACACACTGCTACACTACCACACACACACACGCCCACACACACACACAAGCTACACTACCACACACACACGCCCACACACACACAAGCTACACTACCACACACACACACACACGCTGACACACAAGGACACTCAATTTAACCTTCCTTAATGATGCACTTGTCCTTCTCTTACCCTGAGTGCACACACACACACACACACACACACTCATCCATCCAGCCCATTCAAAGGCTCTCCCCTTCACCTTCTCCTCTATGGTCCTCCTCTCCTTCCTCTTTCTTTCCTGCTCTCCTCCCTCTCTCTTTGTTCTTTTGTGTTAGTATACAGTGGTCCAGCCGCGGCCTCTCAGCCATCCACCACACACACACACACACACACACACACACCGTGTCTGTCCCAAAGGCTTGCTCAGCACGCTGCCTCTCTGGTTCGGTAATGAGGGACTTGAAAAGCAACGTTACTATGGTAATTGGAGCGTCTGTCAGTCCGGGATATTGGAATGCGACGATGATTGTAACCGCACGAGCTCCGGTTATTCCGGCATGAACAATGGTAGTATTTAAAGCCGAAGTCATCAACATAGGGCAGCACTGACTGATACGCGGAAAGAGAGAGGGCGGGAGATATGGAGAGGTCATTCCCGTTTAATCCTAAGCAGACTTGAATGTGCCCCGACTCATGTTTACCAGTGCTGTAAGACTGCTGATAATGTAACCTTTGGGCGCACCCCAGTACACAAGAACAAACGGGTGCGCGCTCTTATTCCCGCATGACTAGACAAATGAACAGGCGTTGGTCGATCACTCCCCACGCTGCTCATGAGGGAGAGGGAGAGGGAGAGGGAGAGGGAGAGGGAGAGGGAGAGGGAGAGGGGGGGGGGGGACTGAACTCGTTCAACATACTTTCGTGTAACACCGCCAATTAATATGCTTTTACCAGTTGATCAGGTTTTTGTCCGCACACCACCCTTTCCCACAGATAGTTAAACAGTCTCTCTCTCTCTCTCTCTCTCTCTCACACACATACACACACACACACACACACACACCTCACATACACACTCTCACTCTCTCTCTCTCTCTCACACACACACACACACACAGAGAGAGATCTGGTGAAACGACTTGTCTAGCGTGAACATGACAAAGACCACCGCACATGGGACACTGACGGCGCAGCTGTGTGTGCGTGCGTGTGCGTGTGTGTGTGCTCGAGATGCAATGGATTTGAGTCCATTTACCTAACCGACGATAAAGATAGACAGTTCACTCATAAGTGGCATCCAAAAACTCTCTAAAATAACTCAAAGCAACTTACGCAGGGCTTTGAGAAGCAACTTACCCAGGGCTTTGAGAAGCTCCTCAAAGTTTTCCGAACTTTTCATTTTCCAGTTGCCAGAGAAGTCGGGGATTTTGCGCTCCATGGTTCAACTGAATGAGATCAGTCACCTTAGAAATGCTGCTCTTGCGTCTCACACTAATTTAGATTAAATGCAGCTGTTGTCGTGAAATTATTATTTCCAGAAATGTCTACAATGTCAAATTTGATTGCAAACAAATTAAGACTACCTGTTGCCTTCCCTTCGCGTTTGAGTCCCGCTATTCTGTCCTGCTGATCCTTCTGTCAATGAGAATTATATCTTTTGGTTTCCCGTTTTCACCTTCTCTATCAACCTATCGCTCCCCTTCTCCCTCTCTGTGTGAGATCCTTATCGCGCTGGTGTGACGGCGCGTAATAAGAGGCTGAGGTATGAATGGGACGGGGTGAAAAACTGCCCACAGTTTGACCGCAAATTTAGACGCCCTTTCGCTCGCCAACCGCTCGCTCCCACCCCGTATTCCGTGCCAGTCAAAGAGTACCAACCAATGAGGAGTCCGATCAGGTGCATACTGCCATGGTGCCCATCCCCTTGACACGCCCCAGCAACGCATGTGCGTTCTGAGACACGCCCCTGATAATTTTATGCAAAATCTCTCTCTGCTCCTTTATATTGATTCTCTTTACATGCCATCATAAAAAATGATCTCGCACTCAATGCAGCCTCCCATGACAAATAAGCACCCATTGTAGGAGATATCCCGCAGAACTATCTGTCATCATGACCCCCCACACACACACACACTGTTCCCTGAATAGGATGCGGAATTCACAGATTTTTGTTTGTTAATATCTCACCTTCCTGTCTATGGTGGAGAAGTTGGAGCAGTTTGAAAGGGCCGGAGATGTGTGTGAGATATCTTTAATAAGCGTGACTCAGCACGCGGGTAGGGTGTCTGCGGGGTATTCCCAAGGCCCGCGCCCCCGCCCCAAGTTCACCCTAAGACCTTGCTCACAGGCTTGTTGCCCGGAGGCGCACAGCTATATAAAATCATGGATCCTGAAATGGAACTCTGCCTCGGCGCGGCTTTGGCTGGCTCTAGTGAGGCAGGACAGGCTAACTTGCGTGCGTGCGTGTGTCCATGAGTGTGTGTGGGGATAGACGCTGTCGAGAACATGACAACGCCAGCCCAAGGGGCCCTAGGTGTTTGCCCCTGGGGGCAAGGGGCCACCGTGGGTACTGGAAGCGGGGGGAGGGAGGCCGGTTGAACCCCCTAACTGACAGAGCGGAAGAAAGAGAAGAGGAGGGGTGGTGTTTTTGGACAGGGGGCAGCGGGACGAGGGATATGGGGTCGGCGCGTCTGATCCAGAGACGGCCCTGATTGATGGTAAGACCACAAAAGGGACGTTAACCATTGACTCGTGATTA
>PYXC01000858.1:530000-630000 GCA_015244755.2 Tenualosa ilisha
CTGAAGATTGAACATCCCATAATGCCAGGTTGATGACTGTCTGTGGCCCACGCACAGTTGTATCTGTAGCCCTGCTGATTTGGGTAGATCTCTACCAGATAATTTGCAGATGACTTAAAGGAGAAATCTGGTGTTATCTGGTGTGTCAATCCTAAGAGCTGTCTGTAGGAAAAGGGAAAATTTGAAATTACAACGCAGACTGAATAGCAAACTGGCAGCTTACACTAACTGAATGGGGCATAGGGAAAGGAAACTGAAAGTGAGTTTCTGTGCCCCATCCAGTTAGTGGTAGCTGTTCATTCTTTTTCAGTGCCTAGTGCCCTCAAACAACAGGGCTATGGATTGATTCACACCAGATTTCTCCTTTAACATGTTGAATCGCCCACAGAGCCATCAGGAGCAGCTATCAGTTAGTGTCATGGTCAGTTCTCTGAAGTTATCCTACTGTGCATGTGTGTGTGTGTGTGTGTGTAACTGAGTTTCCTTTGCATCAGTGAGTTTCTTTTGTGTGTGTGTGTTTGTGTGTGTGTGTGTGACTAAGTCACCTTTGTGGGTGCATAACTGAGTTTTTTTATGTGAGCGTGTGTGTGTGTGTGTGTGTGTGTGTGTGTGTGTGTGTGTGTGTGTGTGTGTGTGTGTGTGTGTGACTGAGTCTGCTTTGTGCATTCCTTTTTGTGCCCGTGTGTTTAACTGGGTCTCTTTTTCACTTCAGTAGGATTGTTGATGTTCTAGTTCTATGTTTACTTACTTTACTTCAGTAGGATTGTTGATGTTCTATGTTTACTTGAGTACAGATTTTGCTGGTTATTTGTACTGAAGTACTGAGTTCCAGTACTTCTTCCACCACTGCTTTTGCGCCTATGTGTGTGTATGTGTGTATGTGTGAGTGTGTGTGTGTGTGTGTGTGTGTGTGTGTATGTGTGAGTGTGTGAGTGTACACGACTCCGTCTGAACACAGCAGCACCACTAATGAGAAGCATCTGTTCCTACTGGAGGTCTGGCTCAGGGCGTCTGTGGAGGCTTTGAGTAAAGTGAGATGGCTGTGCAGACAGGGAGTAATGCCATATCTCTCTGCACCACACACTGATACACTACTACACTACTACACCTGAGTGTGTGTATGTGTGTCTGTATGTGCATGGGTTGTGTGTGTGTGTGTGTGTGCGTGTGTGTGTGAGTGGGGTGGTCAGTGTCTATGTGTGCATATTTGTGTGTCTGCATGTGTGTGTGTGTGTGTGTGTGTGTGTGTGTGTGTGTGTGTGTGTGTGTGAAATAAAGACCTATCTCTCTGCACCTCCACAGACCCCGCATTACACTATCTCTCAGAGGCTGGTGAGAGTCCTTAGAAGAACTGTCCAGTCAGGTGACCTGGGTCCAGTGTGAGTCCTGTGGGAGGTCTGGCCACTAGAGTCCAGCCCTGGGCTGGGCCATTACAGAAGGGTTTCCTGTTTAAATGAGGCTTTCATGATCGTGATAAATGTGATTATTTTAAAATCTTTTATCATTTATCTTAATGATTTGGTTTTGGGCCTTTGAAAAGTGAGAGTGGCCTTCTCCGCCCCACCCCCATCCCTCCCTCGCTCCTCTCTCCCTCCCTCTCTCCCTCCCTCTCTCTCCCTCCCTCTCTCTCCCTTCCTACCCTCTCCTTTGTTTCTGTGGAATTCTGAATGTGACTTTTTGGATGCGGGGAATTCCTAATTTGTCATGTTTGTGTGTTGAGTTCATGTGATTCATTGCCACTTGAGCCAGACCAGAGCAGATGGGGCAAACACACACACACATACACACACACACGCACAGACAGACACACACACACCACACTACACACCACACACACACACACACACCACACACACACACACACACACACAGACCCACATCCACACACACACACACACACGCATGCGCACGCACACACACACACACACACACGCACACAGTCATCTTCCAGTCATCCCAAGACCTGGCCATTCTTTCTGCTGGCATGTGGCCGTCTGGTCCATGTGTGTGTGATTACTGTCTGAAGAAGGAGCGTTTAACAACCTAGAAGAACTTATGCAGAGAGGGGAAGGGTCACAGAGTGTGTGTGTGTGTGTCCATCTGTCTGTCTGTGTGTGTGTGTGTGTGTGTGTGTGTGTGTGTGTGGGTGGGTGGGTGTGGGGGGTGGGTATGTGCCTGTTGTGTGCCTCCTTGTGTCTGTGTAGTATGTGCGTGAGTATGTGTCACACACCTTTGTAGTGTGTGCATATATCACAAAGTGAATGTGTATGCATGTGGTTGTGGGTGAGTTTATGTACGTGTGTGTGTGTGTGTGTGTGTGTGTGTGTTTGGGTTCAGGAGGTTTGGGTCTGGTGTGAAACACATTGTGGGAAACTGCAGTGAAAATGAAAGAACAAAGACGATGGTTAAGTCACTCTGAGGTCGCTTCAGCTCTTTGCCAAGTGTGTGTGTGTGTGTGTGTGTGTGTGTGTGTGTGTGTGCATGTGTGTGTGTGTTTTGAAATCTGCTGGCAATGGATTGTTTTTTTGTTTGTCCTGGTATCATTCTACTGTAGTTAGTCATCAGAAAACAATGATGTCTTTTATAAACTCATGAGGCTGTCTGTCATAAGAGGCTGTCTGTCATAAGAGGCTGTCTGTCATAAGAGGCTGTCTGTCCTAAGAGACTGTAGATTATCCCCATTGTCACGTCCTTCATCTTCATCTTCATCATCATCATTCAGAATATAAAGCGTCTTTTGCCTTTTCGGCTTCTTCCATCTATCTTTTCTTTATCTCTCTATCTCACCGTCTTTCTTTCATCCATTCTTTCTTTCTGTCTCGCAGTGTATCCGGCCCTGGTTTTAATTAGCATGAGGGTGTGGGGGAGGGGGGAGGGGTGCAAGATGGAGGGGAGGGGGTGGGGGGTAAAGACGGGGAGGGGGGTGTAACGTGGGCAGGAGGAGAGAAGGAGGAAGGTAATGAGGGGAAAGGAAAGGGACCAGATGAATGAGAAAAGGCCAGAGAGAGAGAGAGACAGAGAGAGAGAGAAACAGACTCACAGCCTCAATGTGGAAGAGATGAGGACGTCTTAAAAGAGAGAAGAAGAAACAGTCTCTGATCACATCCACACACACAGAGACAGACAGAGAGAGAGAGAGAGAGAGAGGACACAGACGCAAACACACTCAGATTTTCCCTGTCCTCCAGCTCCAGGTCTGGGGCTTTGACTGGGTGCCACCGCTGAGGCTGTGTGTCTGCGGTGCTCTGGAGCCACTCAGTCACCTCAGCCTGGAGGGAAAGCAAGTCTCTCTCTTTCCCAGGCTCTCACCTCTGCTTCATGGACAACTTTTTCTCGGCCAGATTTTTTTTTTCCTACAGAAAAATGTTCAATGAAAGTTGCCAGTTGTTTTAAGCCCCCCCCCCCCCCAACCTTCCATCCTCCACTCCTCCTCCCTCTTCCATTGCCCTTCACTCTTCACTCATTCTTCCCGTCTCCTTTCTCCTCTTCCTCCCACTGGCCGTGAAGCGATTGTTTTGTATGTTTTGCACGCTGTCCCGGTGCCCCACCCCCCCATCACACACACACGCCTCGCCGAAGTGTGTGTGTTGCGTGCCACTGTTTGTTCTGTTCTGATGTCAACTTGAAGTCATGACCCGGTGATGACCGCTGGGCAGAACAGGCACAGGCGTGCTCTTTCTTGCGCACTTCTGAGCGTGCCCAGTCTCGATCTCGATCTTGACAGATATATGCCTCACTGGCGTAAGAACCACAGCTGCTGTCCGTCCAGAGTGCCACAGGACCCACAGTCATCCTGTGCTGTGCTAAGGACAAGAGTGATGTTTCAGACCTATCTGACAATGAGGTGGTATCTATCTATCTATCTATCTATCTATCTATCTAATCTATCTATCTATCTATCTATCCATCTATCTATCAATATATCTACCTATCTATCTATCTAGCATGGCCTTGCTTTCCTATCAAGCTATCAGTCAGGGGCTGATCTTATCTTTTTAACCTTAAACACCTCAAGCAAACAATCGAATCTCACTACCAAATGTCCAGACCCTCTGTACGAAACGAAAGTGTAGAACATCTGGTTTTATTACCAGGCTATTGTCTGCCTGTCTGTCTGTCTATCTATCTATGTATTTATCTATCTATCTATCTACTGGACAGATTGGCAATATTGTCCTCCAGTCAGATCACAGGCCAGGTGGTCATGATACATCTCCCTGCAGGTACGTCATTCACCCAGGTCAGTTAGACTGGCGCCTACACACACTTTGGCGTGTAAGAGTGTGTGTGGTTTAGGGCATGTGTGAGAGAAAGAGGCTTAGACATGGAATTTCTTGGAAGAAAAGGTACGCATTCCTGTACCCACAGTACAATAGAAACATGCAAGGACCAGAGAGCAGAGAGGGGTGACTGCAAGGACCAGAGAGCAGAGAGGGGTGACTGCAAGGACCAGAGAGCAGAGAGGGGTGACTGCAAGGTGAACATGCAAAAGAGGCCATCTGAAAGGCCTCTGAATAAGATATAATGGTGAAAATTTCACTTCAGTGGTGTGACTCACAAAAACTCTTAGGCAACATCCAAATACTGTAAATAAGTTAATGTTGCCCCCTTGTGGTCATTTAACATCATTGCAGACATCCTGCTTTCGACTAGTTGATAATACACACTGTACCTGTATGGATCTCTGAGATTCAGCACTGTTCCCTCAAGTTCTCACTGTGTTTTAACTGGTATCAAGTGTCAGTTTGAAGTCTCCTTCAAAAGTAGTAATGCAAGGAATGGTAATGCACTCATTTGAAGTCAATGGTGTGTAACTGTAAGCCTTTTAAAAAGGCTATTGAGTCTATGTGAAATACATTCCAGTCACCATGTGGGTCCAGGCTGCACCACAGCAGAATTCTGTTCTGCAGAGGGTGACGACAGTGAACCCGTGAGAATATTTAATTATAGCCAGTCTCAGACTCGTCCCTTGGCCTTCAGAGCCAGAGGCTGACTCAGATGCAAGACAGACACAAACACAGAGACCAGTCAAAATCAATTCAGATTAGTTTGTATTTATCAAAACAACTCTGCAGAGTCATAATCAATCCCATGGAAATATATCAAAGACACTCAGTCCAGTGATTGGTGTTGAAATACTGGTTTAGCCCACATACAAACACTAGCCCTAGCAGCTTTAGCGGTGTCAGTGTAAGAAGTGATTTTCCCTGCTCTGAGAAAGTTAGCGTAGCTTTAGTTTACTTCATGCTATCACTCTTAACTTGATGTATTTGTTCACTGTTCTTCAAGCCTTTAAACTTTTGAAAGTTGATCTTGTCAGTCGAGGGATGATTAGATAGCTAATAAGATAACAATTAGATAACAAATTCTTGTTACATTAGTGGTCAAGTTACATTAATGATCACAAGGATGTTACATCCCAGCACTTACTGATGGAGTTGTCCATTGTTTGCAAAACAATGCTGTAGGCCAACAACCCAGTCAAATATTTTTGGCAAAACAAATAGATCTAATCTGTGGCACAGTGTATCAGCATTTAAACAAAATGAAAACAAACAAAGCTGTGGTCCTTGTGGTCAGATCACAGAATGTCCTCTAGCGCCACCAGTAGGAGACCCAGCATGCTCACAAGTCCAGCAGTTGCCCTGTGACCTCCGCTCCTACGCGGGGGCGACCCAAGGCCGCAGTCGTGTCTGTTCTGGTCTGGCACCAGGCTCTGCGGGTTTCCTTCGAAGTGCACGGGCTGACAGATGTTGCGGAACTTCTCGCAGGCCAGGATGAGGTGCTTGCGCTCATGGTCGATCCTCTTGATGCCACAGGTTCCATGTTCCACGCGCACCGTGATGAAGGAGAACGGTTCCTTGCTGATGCACATGTTCCCCTTGAAGGTCTTCCCACCTGCTGGGGTGCACACAGCCTCCACCCGCTGTCGTTCGCTCTCAGGCAGGAAGGACTGCGTGGGCCGGAAGCAGAACTTCTTGTTCCGCAGGAGCTCCTCCCAGGCGTTCTGGTCCTCAGTGCCAGGAGCCCCCTCCAGGATGTGACGCTTCAGGAAGGTCTTGTAGCTCGTGGTCCGATTGGACAGCATACAGGGCATTGAGTTCTGATCGTCCACAGCAGCAAGCCCTGTGAGGAAGAGGTGCAGGAACACAGCCCCCAAAACTGGAGTTTTCATCTTGCCTTCCTGGAAGAAATAATCAGCAAAATGAGACACAGTTTTAAAAAAAAATCTACCTTTTTGTCTTTTCTCTCTTTTTTCTGTCTTTCCTGCTTTCCTTCCCCCCCCCTCCCACCGTATGTAACTCTTGCTTGCTTTCAGGCAGCAGTGCCCCACGAGGTGACGTGTAAAAATAGAGAGTTATTTTTAGCCTGGCCCAGAAGCCTGCTCAGAGCTCACGGTCAGAGGCGGCCATCTTTTGCAGGACAGCTGGTTTCTCCCCACGGTGAGAGGGGGGGGTCCTGTGAACCCTTCTGCTCTGAGCAGCCCTGTGGAAGGCTGAGCACGGAGAGCACGTTACCGTCAAGCAGGAAGCAGGAATCAGAGGACTGAGCTGAGCTGTGTTCTAGCTTGCTGGGGTTAGCCTCTCTCTGTGTTAGCTTCTCTCCTTGAACGGGCAGCGACTCCCTCTCTGCCGCTGGGGCTGCAGCCTGTCCTCCCCTCTCTTCATGTGCCCCTCCCCTCTCTCTCCTCTCCTCTCCTCTCCTCTCCCACAGCCGAGCGGAGGCCGGGCACGCCTCAACATGTCCCCGAAACACCTCAGCTCAACCGGCTACTCTCACTCTTTCTCTTGTCATTCTTCCCTCTCTCTCTCTCTCTGTCTCTCTTTGTTCACTTGAAATACCTGGGACAGATACAAGACTGTATGGAAGTTACCTTAAAGTTGGAATGGACCTGGTCAAATCCTCCAGAACAGCGCCAGATCAGGGCCAGAGCTGAGCCAGATAGGGCCAGTATGTAGTTATTACAGATTATTACCTGCTATATGGGATAGTGAGTGTGGTCTGTGTGTTCTGACTACCTGACTACCTCCTGACACACCCTTTGCTGACTGAGATACACCCTGTTAGCAAACTGCCCTTCAAACTGATTTCGCTTATGACTCCACAACCCTCCATGATAGCACTGAGCTGTAGGACTACTCTGTGCCCAAAGGTGGCGCTGTGTCAGTGCTGTGTCACTGTGTGACAAAGAGCCTACTAGACTGATCCAGTGGGATAAATGCACCGGTGTACAAAGAGCTCATCTGTCACATAGCTGCACTTTTTATGTGTATCCAAATCCTCCTCCTCAAATTCTCACTCTGGCTGAATCAAAGCTACTGAGGTGTGTCTTTATTTGCTGACTGCTTTGACTGCAAAGCCCATCAGGCCTGGAATCACATACCCAGAAATATTAGATGTAAGACATGGAGTGACATTGCCTGCATTGAGACCAAGTTGCTTTTGCCCACATATGTAATAGGCACATATGCCTCATATGTAATAGGCACATATGCCTCATATGTAATAGGCACATATGCCTCATATGTAATAGACACATATGCCTCATATGTAATAGACACATATGCCTCATATGTAATAGGCACATATGCCTCCTATGTAATAGGCACATATGCCTCCTATGTAATAGACACATATGCCTCATATGTAATAGGCACATATGCCTCATATGTAATAGGCACATATGCCTCATATGTAATAGGCACATATGCCTCATATGTAATAGGCACATATGCCTCATATGTAATAGGCACATATGCCTCATATGTAATAGACACATATGCCTCATATGTAATAGGCCGTGGGTGAAACAGGGTCAGACAGCACCCTATAATTGGCATTGAAAATGTGGGGATGCACTACCTGTTTCAGCTCCATGCTGAATGTATCAATATATTTCAAGGCCAGTTAATTCCATTCAAATACATCAGAACACTAAGCAAGGTCCATGGGATGGAGGAAGTTGGAAGTCTCAATGCATGATAAATCACATATAGAGATCATCTTTCAGAAAACATGTAGTTTGTGCTGTTTAAGCTGTGTTTGTACTCTGGGTTCATTGTAATTCACTAATCTTTCACATCGGCCCTGTATGAGGAAAAGTGCAATTTGGCCTTAGAGCCTTGAAGGAAACAGCCAAAACTTCACATTCTCTAAGGTTTCTACCCTCTAGATGGACTATGGACTATTCATAGTTTCCAAACGTATTTCACTGAAATGTAATGGCTTTGAAACACTTTGATTTCCAATGGACACTTGCAGGCTTGCACTTTGACCCTGATTTGGCCCACAGCCTATAACTCCAGCTGGTGAACAAGGTGGCGTTCTCCTTTAGAGCATCCAAATGTGTTGTTAGCAGAACAGGCCACCAAGCGTCACCACGGAGGCATGTGTCAAATTCATCACATTGGCATGATACACATAAGATAGAAGTTTGAGTACAGACAGCTTCATTCACGGTCACAGTCAAACATCCAGTCATTTCCCACCTACAAACAATGGGGTACATGGGTAACGCTCAACTATCCATTTCTAATCTCTGCATCTGTCTCAGCCTCTTCCTCAGTCACCACCCACAGTGCCCCAGTCTTACTGGCGCATGCCAGTCGTCACTTTAACAACCACCACATCCTCTTTGCAGCTGCGCTACAGATCACACCTTCACCTTCACCTCTCATTTCATCAGACGCCATACTTAATATCATAAATCACACCTTTATTTGAAAATTATAGTTATAAATCTTACATTTATTTCAAGATGCTCTCATCCTTCATTTCCCATTATAGAGCAACTGGAGGGACTACAGTCTTCCTTTCATGTGATGACTTTGTCACTATACATGACATGACCATTTCAACAGATTTGAAAGACTATTTAATGGAAATACTCATAAGAAATGAAAGTGTCAGAACACAGTAATATTAATACAAAAAATAATAAGTCATTTTTTACATGTTTTACTATTTAAAAAAGCTCTAACATTGTGTGCACCATTCACAGGACTCACCCATATGCTCTTGTCACCTTCACTTCCTCATAGCAACAAATGTTGATAAATCAAATAACCTTTAATTTCATTGGTTGGTGGGGATGTCACAGGGTGCATTTTTGGTAAAATCCCATTGGATAGGGATTGAAGTTGTTGTAAGGTTATGCAGAATTCAGAATTAAATTGCAAATGACTAGAATTTCAGCTAAAAACCAAAGCAAACAGGATGCACAATTCAAATTTGAATTACAGGATGTAAAACCAAATTTAATGTAGTTCAATTTGAATTGAATGAAAGCTAATTCTAACCTTTGAAATTTGCACAAGCCTGCTTACTAAGATAATTAGTCCAAAACCCCTTTCTTCAATCTGCCCAGCGGAGTTTCCTATCTCTGCCGCTAGTTCCACAGAAGCCAGAAGAGGCTGAGGGGGACCATGAGACAGGCCCAGCCCTGTGGGGTCGGCGCTGCCTGGGATCTCTGAGGCCTCTGGCAAGGAGGCTGGTTCCAGTTGGGTTCTCGGTCATGTGGGTTGCCCTGGAAGTGCACGGGTCGGCACCTATTATCAATGTCATCACAGGCTAGGATGAGATGCTTCGTTTCCCTGATGACCTCCCTGATCTGGCAGTGGTTTACTTCAAGGCGCACAGTGATGAAGGAGAACTTCTGTCCACTGATGCACAGGTTGCCACTGAGCGTCCGGCCACCAGTGGACGAGCACACGTCCAGCACCTGCTGCTTATTTTCGGGCCGGAGGAAGGACTGTGTGGGCCGTCCACAGAGGCCGTGCTTCTTGATGAATCTCTGCCACTGGTTCTGGTCCAGTGAGTGGGGCTGGTCTGGGGTTAGGTGCCGCTTCAGAAAGGTGTCGTATGCAGAGGGCACAACAGATGGCAGGCAGGGGGACGTGGCGTGCCCGTCCTGGGTGCTGTTCAGCTGCTCGCTGGTTGCGGATAGGTGAAGCAAGCACAGCAGAATGCTGAATACCACAGCGACATGACCAGAGCCACAGGCTGAAGACTGGGAGAGAGATCCAGGGTTAGTGTCAGAGGGCTCATAGAGAGAGCTAGGGTTAGTTGAACCTGAGTTTATCTTTTAGTTTACGCTCATACACAAGAACACTAAAAGCTTCCAAACTGAAATTCTGCCGTGTTTTGAATTTAGCTCACAGCCTCCAGAAAAGTCTGGAAAGCACCTATCATATGTTACACTTAGAGGCATGCCAGAAACTCACTCGTAGAAACATACTGTACGTACACCCACCTATGTATACACACATGGGAATACACACACACACACACACACACATACAGTATATTGTGCATGCTTGCGCGCACACACACACACACACACACACACACACACACACACACATACAGGCACACAGAACACCGAAGGTAATCAGGTTTGTTGCATATTGTGCTGGCTATCTGAATATAATACATTACCATGCTGCAGTGATTTGGGATGATCTAGCTCACTCGACTTCCTCAAGAACAGAGAGTTTCGACCTGCTCTCAGTTCCTGCATCTTCTTCCTGCACGTGACATTTGTGTGTTTCGGGGTGTGTCTGTGTTTTAGCACCAGCAGGTCCACTGCCTCCATACTTTGTAATGTGTGTGTGTGTGTGTATATGTGCATGCATGTATGTGCATGTGGGCAAAAATAGACTAATTTCTGGGACCTGTGCTTTTACTGGGCACATTCTGCTGAGCTCTCCCAGCTACTAGATGACTAAAGTTGCTTTGATGTGTTCAGTCAAACCCCTAACCAGTGAGTACATACAGTCAAACCCTTAACTAATGACTACATACAGTCAAACCCTTAACCAGTGACTACATACAGTCAAACCCTTAACCAATGACTACATACAGTCAAACCCTTAACCAGTGACTACATACAGTCAAACCCTTAACCAATGATACATACAGTAAACTTAACAGTACATACAGTCAAACCCTTAACCAATGACTATATACAGTCAAACCCTTAACTAATGACTACATACAGTCAAACCCTTAACACTTGCCAGTTACCCATCCTTCTTGTGTGAACTGAAGTATGAATAACCACAGTGCTGACTGTGCCGATGACTCTGTTGCTGATTTAACATGTTAAAGAGGTCTGCAAATACTGCTCAAATTTGGGCCATAGAAACTCATCAAGGGTCCGACACTGTCAGACATCCCACAGTCGGCCTAGTGCGCCTACACTACAAGACACACACACACACTCTCTCTCACTCACACACACACCAAGAAGGAGACCAGACAGGATGACATGGCAGGCAGACCAGTAGTTTATTACAGATGTTCACAGTCTATGTACAGAATGGCAACAAGCACACAGTAACTATGGTAACTATGACCAACAACGCTGACACCAGTTCAAGAGAAACAGTAAAATCACCAATTAGATGATTATAGACATGCTTACCACCGACCACGTGTGAGGAAACATCTGACAGGGAAATAGAGGAGAGAGAGAGGATGGAACACACAGTAGTGTATGCAGACAGGATGTAAGAAAGATTGCAGAAACACAGAGAGAGAGAGAGAGAGAGAGGAGTGTTGAAAACAGTAGGATGAAGAAATAAGAGGAACAGAGCAGAGAAGAAGGGGATTATGGGTCATGCACAGTGTGGCAGTGAGACAGTGAGATGTGGCAAGGGTGAGAGGTCGAAGTTCAGGGTTCAGATTGAGAGGGCTCTGCTGATTTGCTGGACTCAGTGGTTGTCTTTAAAGCCATGTCTTGCTTCAGTGCCTTCTCCATGTCTTTAGTCCTGCAGGGGGAAGCACATAACACCATGTCAGCCATCCTGGCCCATCTGTGTCCAGGCTCCTTTCAAGTAATGTCACCTGTTCACCAGCAGAGGGTGCTGTTGCGTTATTTCATGCTATCAGTGACCTGGTGTTGTAGGTGGTAAATTGTGGAGAATTCTCTAAAGCACTTCAGCCTTTTAGCCAGGTAACCAGACCTCCAAGATGAAAATCAGGAAAATTTCTCTGAATTTTCCATGGAAATGGGCAATTTCTTATTTCTACAGTCAACATCTTTAAAATGAGTGACGTTTTAACATCTTTAAAATGAGTGACGTTTTAGCCTCAAAAAGCTTGTGTTAAACCAGGGACAGACCTCCAAAACAGAGAATGTTCCCAGAAATCGAGGTCGTCTGGCCACCCTGTACTTTTACATGAAGACGCAGGTGAGGCGGAAAAACAGACAGTGTGTACAGAACACTAGAGGGAGGGAGAAAATGATTGACAGGCGAAGTACTGTTGAAATACAAGCTTTTATTTTCCAGTCGGAGACTAAGGAAAAGTGATTATCTTCTATTTTCTAATCTGAGACTAAGGAAAAGTGATTATCTTCTATTTTCTAATCTGAGACTAAGGAAGTGCGATTAGCTGGTTAGTGGTATGGAGGCATACAGTCATACGCAACCAAGTGCACGTATGAGAGCGGCGGTGGAGGGAACCTAGGAAGTGAAAGGATTAATGTGTTTGGGATTTGCTCTGCTCTGAGGAACACCATGTGATGTGGGCTTTATGGGAACTGCTGGTGTGTGAATGTGTGCGGGGGGGGCATGGGGTCTTGAGTGAGCTGGATGGGTTAGCACAGGCTAATAAGACCTTACTTTGATACTTTGGTAACTGGTTGAGAAATAAACTATGTAAACATCTGTCCACTATCTCTCTCTCAGCCACCTCTGGGACTCTGACCTCATCTAAAGCTCAACAGTCGAGTCCCAGTGCGTGTTGAGACAATCACAGTGGGCATTAGTGTGTACTTGGAGAGACATAATGGGGACAATGCAGTGATTGTGTGATAAACTAGTTATTTTCAATCCTCTTCTATATGATGTGACTTATGGAATACTCCTCTTCTATACGCAGTGGGTTGGAGAGTCCTGTTCAATATGTCATCATGGCCCCGTCTGGCCTGGCCTAATTGACTGCTGTAGAATTCTTTCTTGTAGCTAATATAGCCCTGTATATTTTGTTCACTATATCACAGGTGCCTGTAATGAACTTAGAGGAAAGTACCCAAATGTGTGACAGACCCAGGTGTACAGTCAGCCACTCTCCACTGAAAATGGAAAGCCAGTCCTCGATAAGAAATCGCCTAGAGCCTAGAAAATAGCCTAGAGCCTTTCCCGAACCTTGAAAAGAAGCCAATTTGTTTTCATTGTCAACAACCCTGGTTTATTGGTATCAAATTAAGCCATGTCATTGCTGTATTGGTTATTTGTCATTATTGTTCGTATCAGTGTTAGGGTCAATTGTGTTAGGGGTCAAAGGTCATGAATCAAAAAAGGACCTGGATGCAGGCGCTGGTCTGACACTGGGGAGGACGTCCCAGCTGGACGTGGAGCTGACCAGGAGATAAAATCATGTGACCAATGCACACACCAGAACAGAGTCTTGTGATTAAAGGTTAACGATCATATCAAATGACAAAATCACTGATGAGAAATTAAGCTTAAATCAGCTGCAGCACAATCAAACCAGTAGACAGTAATTCTTAATTCACACAGGCCTATGATTTTTGTTATATGACCAACATGTCAGAATCAGTCAACTCAAACCTTTGCCAAACTGTGGCAGGCTTTGCTGAGGTGGAACTGAAGGAGACTACATTTGGCCCTACTGAAGTGGCCTACTGAGGGAGACTACATTTGGCCCTACTGAAGTGGCCTACTGAAGGAGACTACATTTGACATGATGGCAACTTACCGTATGGTCTTTATTATGAATCGGATGATGACTGCAAGTCCAACACAGCCACACAATGAGCCCATCACTATCGCTGAAATTTCACCTGACAGGGAGAGCAAGAAAATGGAAATTACAATGCACTGCAAATGTTCAAAGATAAAAGCATGTAGAAAAAACTAAAATAAAATGAATGAATGAAATAAAATGAATATTTCAGCAAAATACCACCCTGTAGTACTTTTACAAATACACCTCAGGACTTAAAATATAGCCCACCTGCTGTATAAACTTTGACTCCAGCTGAGAATGAAAGGATTGAGAACATTAATACACTTAAGGCATGTGTTGGTGAAGCAGCAGTAGAATAGAATAGAATAGAATAGAATAGAATAGAATAGAACAGGGGTCGGCAACCCCTCACACACCACATTCGAAAAAGTTTGGTCGTCCCATCTGCTGTCGAACGGCCATTGGTTGTTATAGGGTGTGTCTTCTGTAGAGTGACAGGCGGTAATGCGCCCTGCGACATTGTTCCACGACACGAATCCCAGCGCAGCAGTTTCACTAAAGATCGTTCATCAGTTTGCGCAGCAGTTACGGCAAAAAGCCCCGGCGGTTCGGGCATTCAGTAGGGTAGAAGTGCTGTGTGCTTGTTGTGTTTTGTAATGTTTTGTCGTAGTTGTCCAACATCCACCGTCACGTACACGTACAAGGCGTCGAGCCGGTTCACAGAACGAAAACGAACCAAATGATTTGACATTTTGCTGGGATTTTTTAAAAATGTTAGCAACATGAACAGAACCGCTCCCGCGGGTTTAAAACATACTTTTCGTCCTTTCAGCAAATGTTCTGCTTTTCTGCAATAATTTGTAAGGACAGAGAGACCATCGTAGGCCTACTGAAAGGGCAGTGTACCAAATTACTGACTGTTAGAGATGAGAGAACCACGATTAAAACGCAGTTAGAATGTTGTTAGTTTTGTTGCTTGGCTATAACAAAAACGCATATTTGCACAAACCCGAAATGACTGATCGCGCTTCCCGTTATGCAAGCCAGTCTGTAGTCTGTTATGCAAGCCAGCCTTGTGCGCATTTTCATATATGAAATTTAGAGTTATGAATTTGGAATGATTTTTTTTCTCAAAAAATGACATCATCATGTTCTAAAGTGCTGCTTTGCATTCAGCCAGAACGTATTCAACATATTTTCATGTTGGAAATGTGGCGCTATAATTATGCATAGTAAAAAAAAACATTGGTTTGGTAATTAGCACGTAAAGGAACAAGTCACTACATGTGAAAAAGGTTGCCGACCCCTGTCATATGCTATAATAGCTGTTATTAGATAGTTAATAAATGTGGTTGGTAGAGGTGCACTGTGAGCCCCCCTCAGTCATGGTCTCTGCATTTAACCCATTTGGGAATTAGTGACACACACAACACACAGAGAAAATACATTGAGGTGAAGCACACACTGTTCTGGAGAAGTTGGCAGCCTGCTGCTGCGGTGCCCAGGGAGCAGTGAGGGGTTAGGGGCCTTACTCAAGGGAGCAGTGAGGGGTTAGGGGCCTTACTCAAGGGAACAGTGAGGGGTTAGAGGCCTTACTCAAGGGAGCAGTGAGGGGTTAGGGGCCTTACTCAAGGGAGCAGTGAGGGGTTAGAGGCCTTACTCAAGGGAGCAGTGAGGGGTTAGAGGCCTTACTCAAGGGAGCAGTGAGGGGTGAGAGGCCTTACTCAAGGGAGCAGTGAGGGGTTAGGGGCCTTACTCAAGGGAGCAGTGAGGGGTTAGGGGCCTTACTCAAGGGAGCAGTGAGGGGTTAGAGGCCTTACTCAAGGGAGCAGTGAGGGGTTAGAGGCCTTACTCAAGGGAGCAGTGAGGGGTTAGAGGCCTTACTCAAGGGAGCAGTGAGGGGTTAGAGGCCTTACTCAAGGGTGCAGTGAGGGGTGAGAGGCCTTACTCAAGGGAGCAGTGAGGGGTGAGAGGCCTTACTCAAGGGCACCTCAGCCGTGGATGTGAGGATGGGAGAGCGATGTTTCATTTTCCTATTGGTCGAGAATCAAACCAGTCACCCTTGGGACCAAGACCCAGTCAGTAGGCCAAGTATCCCAGCCAGTGTGTAAATTATTGCACATTTAAGGAGAAAATGGCTCAAATGCATGTATGTACTAAATGTTTAAGAAATTTGACTGTAAATAATCAGCTGGGGACATTTCAAGGGGTTATCTATAGTGAAGAATTTGACCCTTTGACCCTATTCACAAACAGATCCCTCCACATGCTTATGATGGGAATAAAAAGCTACCACTAATGCACTAATGCTAGCTAATGCTAGCTAATGCTAGCATTTATCTCCTAACATACCATTCCAAACGACTGCCCTCAGATAGTACTGACAAACCCTACTTTACAATAAAACTATAATGTAAGTATGACACTTGTGTGTGTGTGTGTGTTTATGTGTGTGTGTGTCTATTACACTATAGTGCCATCGACTTCATCTGTCCTATGGCACTGATGCTCTCCTCCCCTCTCTGCCTCTCTTTCTCTCTCATTCACACATTCACTCTCTCTCTCTCTGTCACTCCAACCATCTCTCTCTCTCTCACCCTCTCTTTCACTCTCTCCCTTCTTTTCTTCCTCTCTGACTCACATGACAACAATGGTGGCTGTGTTCATGAAAAAGGATTTTCAGAAACTAATGATCCAACACATAAACAAATAACTCTCTCTCTCTCCCTCTTTCTCTCTGTCACTCACTCACATTCTCTCTTCATGCCCATCCTCCAACTGTCTCTCACCCACTCTTCTCTCTCTCTCTGTCTCACGCAGACTCACACACACACACACACACACACGCACACGCACACGCACACACACACACACACACACTGCCCTCGTCCAGCTCTTTTCCCATCCACTGTTCCAACTGTTTTGTCTGACATCCCTGTAATGGAGCTGTATTTTCTAAGGATCTCTAAATGGACTTATGAAGGTCCCCCTTCTCCACTTCCACTATTTTGAAAGACCATAAATGTACTAAAAGCCCACAATGAACCTGTAGGCTTTATCTATTTGGTTTATCGTCCTAAAGCCTCTGTTATACTATTATGTTTGCGTTTTTTGTTGTTGTTTATTGTGTAGTCTTTTTCATGTGTGTTTTTAGTTGTGTGTTGCCTTGGGAAATGATGTCTGTCAAGTACCCATAAACAAAAAAGCATAAACATAAACATCTAACTCCTTTGCTTATCTCTTGCAAGGAATTCTGGGATGCCATCAGGATTGTAAATGGGGCCATTGTTGTGATGCATCTCTTCTATGGGTCAGAGGCTCTTCTCTGGGATAGATATTTTAATCCACCTCTTCTCTGAGCTAGATGTTAAAATCCACCTCTTCTCTGAGCTAGATGTTTGAATCCACCTCTTCTCTGAGCTAGATGTTTGAATCCACCTCTTCTCTGGGATAGATGCTTGAATCCACCTCTTCTCTGAGCTAGATGTTTGAATCCACCTCTTCTCTGAGCTAGATGTTTGAATCCACCTCTTCTCTGGGATAGATGCTTGAATCCACCTCTTCTCTGAGCTAGATGTTTGAATCCACCTCTTCTCTGAGCTAGATGTTTAAATCCTCCCCTCTCTGGGATAGATGTTTGAATCCACCTCTTCTCTGAGCTAGATGTTTGAATCCACCTCTTCTCTGAGCTATATGTTTAAATCCCCCCTCTCTGGGATAGGCTTGATAGGCTTGAATTATTGACTGTAATTCAACAGGCAGGAAGCCTGCAAAGATGCCACATGTCATTTATTGCTCTGGCATGGGAGCTGTACAAACCTCCATTAAAGCTCAGACACCCTGCTTATATAGGAGACCAGTGGATGTGATCTGGGTTGGACAGAAACAATGCCTTACTTGATTGGGTGCTGCACACAAAGGTCTGCTAATCGCTAGAATGCAATTAGTCCAGAACAATGTTGATCACTGTGTAGGAACCCCACTGCATGTATGTGGCCCATAGCTGTAAGCACTTTGGCGTGCTAGTCTGAAAAATAGTTATTGCTGTGTGTGTGTGTATGTGTGTGCTAGTCTGAAAAGTAGTTCTTGCTGTTTGTGTTTGTGCGTGTGTGTTTGCTAGTCTGAAAAATAGTTATTGCTGTGTGTGTGTGTTTGTGTGTGTGTGTGTGCTAGTCTGAAAAGTAGTTCTTGCTGTGTGTGTGCGTGTGAGTGTGTGTGTGTGTGTGTGTGTGTTTGTGTGTCTGTGCATGTGCTAGTCTGAAAAGTAGTTCTTGCGACGTGCAGATCCTGATGTAGCTTAGTGAAGTGGTGCATTCACCAAGGGAGAGTCAGAACTATTATAGGACAATATGGTCAATTGGAAATGTGGCAAAATATGATCTATCTATTTATTTAAATAAAATAACTCAAATAAAATATGATCTATCTATTTATTGATCTATTAATCTGTCTCTCAAATTCAAAGCTATTTTATTAACATGACAGTTTAGATACAGTGTGGTTGTACAGCAGCACGGTAGCTAGTAGTTTGACAGTATGAGTGTGCGTGTGTGTGTGTGTGTGTGTGGGCCTTCACCAAGATGGCCCTTCTCTTTCTCTCTGTGTGTCCTTTGTCTCTGCCATTTACTCTTCATCTCACTGTGTGTGTGAGTATGTGAACAAGTGTGTCTGTGAGTGTGTGTCTGTGTGTGTGTGAGAGAGAGTGCGCGCGTGTGTGTGTGTCTGAGTGTGTGTAAGTGTGCATGTGTGTGACTGTAAGTGTGTGCATGTGTTTATGGCTGGGTGCTGTGTGGTGCATATGTACTGACTATGTTGGAAGGAGGCAAGGACCACCCTCTGGTTGAGTGGTTGAGTGGCGCGGTAGTTATCCTGGAGCACCGAGGACAATGAGTCGCCCTCTTCACTGGAGAACAGCAGTGTCTCCAGCTTCACCAGCTGAGGACAGGAGAGGAGGGGAAGAGCGGAGAGGAGAGAGAGAGAGAGAGGAGGAGAAGTGAGCAGAGTGTAAGATAAGGGAAAAGGACAGGAGAAGACAGGATAGGACATCATAGGACAGGAGAGGACATCATAGGACAGGAGAGGACATGAGAAGACAGGAGAGGACAGGACAGGACAGGACATGGGAAGACAGGAGAGGACATGAAAGGACAGGAGAGGATAAAGTAAGCAGAGCATCACTTTAGTCAGCACTAAGCAACACAACATCACTACACTTGTGCAGCCCAAACCCCTGACTCACCCCCCCCCCCCCCCACACACACACCTGTGACATGGACAGTTTGACAGTCTCCTGGAAGACAGTCCAGAGGACGCTCTGGTAGCAGGGCGGTGTGGTTAGAGAGCCATTGTAACGGTAGTAGCTCTGTAGGTCCTTAGGCAACAGTGTCTGGATGTCAAACGCAGGGATGGTCACTTTCTGGCCTAGCAGAGAGACAACCAATAAGGAAACACCACTGATCAGTGACTCCAAAGTAGACACAAATGGCTCAGAGTAAATAGTTGTTTCAGATGGGTCATTTTGTCATGTGTGTAATTCCACAGCTATGGATGAATGTGGTTTAAAACAAACATATGGCCCAAAGCTGTGCCTGATCACTGGTCATTGGCCTGATCCCCTCTGAAGCCACATACTCAATATGCTATTCTTTTTCAGCTGCAGTGAATGAAAAGAATAACATATTCTTCATTTTATTTACTGGCCTTTACATGTGTTAAATATGTTTGTCATAATTACATAAATAGGTACTTTCTGTGTGATAAATATACCAGTCATAATTGTTTATCAATAAGGGCTTTAGGTGTAACAAATATACTTGTCATAATTGCTCATCAATAAAGACTTTACGTGTGATAAATACGCTAGTCATAATTGCTCCTAAAAATGTGCTAGGTGTTGGGATTTGTGGGGTCTGAATGAGTGCTGTTTCCATGACAACCCTGTAACACACCTGCGTGCCTTATTCTGCTCAGGTAGTTGATGATGTTGGCGTATGCTTGGTTGGTCTCCTCGCCAACCTGTGGAGGGAAAGCATCTGTGTAACCATGGCAACCTGGCGAGACAAAATGCTCTCCAGCGCTGGGCTTCAACACAACAGCTGGCAACTAACCACACAGTTAAGCAGAGTCAGCAACAAGCCGAAAGAAGCCACAGGTGTTTGGGATGATCAAGAACTGCAACTGGAACTATTCATTTTTGGGAGACATTTTAGAGGTAAATGGAGGATCAGAATACACACATCATCTCACTGAGCTGCTAAATTATGCTGACAATTAGAGATGTAGAGTAGAGCGGAGTTTAAGGGCACATACACACTACTGGATCTGCGTTGGTTAACAGTAAGTTATTACTCTGGGTAGTTCAGTCCAAGACTGAACCGGAGTCCACAACAAAATTAGGCTCAAGGGTTGAGTTTACCAGAACTCCTACTTCTGACTTTATCACTTAAAAACACCGACAGCAATACAAAGTTAAGTAGCCAAGGCAATGGAGTCATCTATGTGAATGTGAACCCATTTTGGATCTATTCCATTTCTGAAAGTTAGCTAACCAAACCATAGTAGCATAGCAGGTTACCATATGCCTACCCAGGATATGAAGACTACTGAAAACTATTTTTGTTCTAATGCTTCTTCTTGATGGGGATACTCAAACCCGACTCAAACCCAACAGCAGTCGACTCAAACCCAGCACCAGTCGACTCAAACCCAGCACCAGTCGACTCAAACCCCACAGCAGTCGACTCAAACCCAGCACCAGTCGACTCAAACCCCACAGCAGTCGACTCAAACCCAACAGCAGTCGACTCAAACTCAGCAGCAGTTGACTCAAACCCAGCACCAGTCGACTCAAACCCCACAGCAGTCGACTCAAACCCAACAGCAGTCGACTCAAACTCAGCAGCAGTTGACTCAAACCCAACACCAGTCGACTCAAACCCAACAGCAGTTGACTCAAACCCAGCACCAGTCGACTCAAACCCAACAGCAGTCGACTCAAACTCAGCAGCAGTCGACTCAAACCCCACAGCAGTCGACTCAAACCCAACAGCAGTCGACTCAAACCCAGCACCAGTCGACTCAAACCCAACAGCAGTCGACTCAAACCCAACAGCAGTCGACTCAAACTCAGCAGCAGTCGACTCAAACTCAGCAGCGGTCGACTCAAACCCAACAGCGGTCGACTCAAACCCAACAGCAGTCGACTCAAACCCAACACCAGTCGACTCAAACCCAACAGCAGTCGACTCAACCCCAACAACAGTCGACTCAAACCCAGCACCGGTCGACTCAAACCCAACACCGGTCGACTCAAACCCAGCAGCAGTCGACTCAAACCCAGCAGCAGTCAACTCAAACCCAGCACCAGTCGACTCAAACCCAGCACCAGTCGACTCAAACCCAGCACCAGTCGACTCAAACCCAGCACCAGTTGACTCAAACCCAACAGCAGTCGACTCAAACCCAGTACCAGTCGACTCAAACCCAGCACCAGTCGACTCAAACCCAACAGCAGTCGACTCAAACCCAACAGCAGTCTACTCAAACCCAGCACCAGTCGACTCAAACCCAATATGATGTATGTAATATTTATTCATTTATTTATTACCTTCCAACTAATCAGGCAAATTGAACTGGTTCAACAAGTTGTAAAGACTAAAGCCTCCCTATGACTCCCATATCACTGTAGCCTATGACTCCCATATCACTGTAGTCTATCTGTGACTCCCATATCACTGTAGTCTATCTATGACTCCCATATCACTGTAGTCTATCTAGGAATCCTAATGGCATATCCTTCATTTGGGAATGGGGGAGAGGCGGATAAAAAAAGAAACACTTTCCACACAGCCATGGCCAGCAGCCTATTGCTCTTACAGGGCTTCAAACACATCTCTCTACAGTCTTTTTTACAAAATGATATGTTATTTTCAAAACAAAGCTGTAAGCCTAGTACCCACTATCATGCAGGGCATGGAGAAGTTGTCCGTGGTTGGCCAAGGTTCTGCTGCAGGCCCGATTGTGAATAGTCAAGGGGGGGGCAGTTATGGCACTAAGTGTTTGTAGATATTGTAGATAACATTTAGTGCTAGGTTTGTGCTTGTGGCTAGGGTGGCTAGTGGCTAATGCTAAATATGAGCGCTGCATTGGTTTACTAACCTCCAGTAGAACTCCCAGGACAGCCAGGCCATCCCTCTGAGTCATCGCCATGGAAACATTCTCATACAACTCAGAATTGTAGTGCACAATGTGTATCTGAGGAGATCAAAAGAATCAGACAACTGTTAAAGTGTGAGTGTTGTGTGTGAGTGTGTGTGCATGTGCGTGCATTTGTGTCAGTGTGCATCTGCGTGTGTGTGTGTGCATGTGTGTATGCTTGTATGCATCTGCCTGTGTGTTTGTGTGTGTGTGTGTGTTTGTTGTGTGTGTGTGTGTGTGTGTGTGTGTGTGTGTGTGTGTGTATGCTTGTATGCATCTGTCTGTGTGTTTGTGTGTGTGTGTGTGTGTGTGTGTGTGTGTGTGTGCATGTGTGTATGCTTGTATGCATCTGTCTGTGTGTGTGTGTGTGGTGTGTGTGTGTGTGTGTGTGTGTGGTGTGTGTGTGCTTTGGTGTTCGTATCAATGAAGCTACTGGGGTGTTTGTGTTCTTTCCTAATCTGAAAATCCCTTGTATTGTGTTTGGCTGAAAGGGGAAGTTTGGGGTATTTGTAGAGGAAAAGTAGGAAAGAGTGAGAGTAAAAGAGTGAAAGAGTGAAAGAGTGAGAAGGACAAAAACAAAGAGAATGATGGACAGCAGACACAGAGAGGGAATTAGGAGAGAGAGTCTTGCTGAGTCATGACATTCACAGTGGCTGATGAGAGAAAGGTGAAGGAGAGGAGGGGGGAGTGGGACAGAAACAGAGAGAGAGAGAGGGAGAGAGAGATAGAGGGGGAGTCAAGGAAGGATGGATTTGGGTTTTTTTGGGGTTTTTAAGTTTTTCTTTGGCAGCAGCAGTTTTTCAGGCATCTCTAAAGCTAGCAGAATTTCGTTAACCTTCCGTGGTGACTCCTTCCAGGGTGACTGGACAGTTATTTACTGTGACTGTGCACATCTTCTTCTTTTCTCTTCCTCTTCCTTCTCTCATCTACACTCCTTTAACTTCTCTTCCCATTCTATTCTTCCTCTCCAACCTTTTCCCCCCAACCCCCCGTGCTGGCGTACACCTGGGTCCTAACAGATGGACTGCATCTCAGATCTCCCGCCAATCCCTCTCTGTCCTTCCTGCATCTTTATCCTCCCTTCATCCTTCCTTCTCCTTTTATCTCTTCCTTTTGCTCCCTCTCTCCTCTCGTCCATCAGATGCTCACTGTCTGTTGCCCCACTGGGTGGTCTCTGCCATATGCAGAGCCTGCTGTCCCATCCCTAATCTCTCAGCTTTTTCCCATCAGTGTTCCCACTTCTGTCCTGGGCCAGTGTGGCCTTTGCTGTGGATTCACTGTGCAGCTCCATCCTGCTCCTGTCCAAGCTTAAACCTGCAGCCTTGCAGTGCTGTGGAGTCGGATGTGTTAGTTACGTCCCTTAGCTCCCCCATGAGGCCTGCCTGTCTTTGGCCCAAATTAGAGCACTATGCGGAGCTCAGCCGATGCCGTCAGGCCTCTGCCGGCTTGTTAGCGGCTGGTTTGACATCATGTGGATGAGCCACAGAGCCATCGGCAGTAGTAGCTGTCAGTCCTCACAGATGGAAATTCTCTAAAGTCTGCCTGGTGCCCTAGTGGGCCTCGTTGTCAGAGAAGGTAGTGGCAGGTGAAAACAGGGAACACACGAGTCCTAGTACACACACAGTCACACACACAGTCACGCACACACACACAGACACACACACAGTCACGCATACACGCGCGTGCGCACACACACACACAGACACATACATACACACACACACACACACAAGCCCTAACACACACAGTCACACACAAACACACACACACACACGAGCCCTAGCACACACACAGTCAGACACACAGTCACGCACACACACACACACACACACACACACAGACACACACACACACAGTCACGCATACGCGCGCGCGCACACACACACACACATACACACAGACACATACATACACACACACACACACACACAAGCCCTAACACACACACAGTCACACACAAACACACACACACACACAAGCCCTAGCACACACACAGTCAGACACACAGTCACGCATAAACACACACACACACACGCACACACACACACACAAGCCCTAGCATACATACAGTCACGCACAAACACACACACATACACAAGCCCTAACACACACACAGTCACGCACACACACACACACACAAGCCCTAACACATACACACACAGTCACGAATACGCACGCGCACACACACAGACACAGACACACACACACATACACACACACACACACACATATACACAGTCTCTATCTCCTTTTAATTTGTCCTCTGTTCTCTTCTCTATTCTTTCATCTTCGCACTCAGTCTTTCCTCTCTCTCTCTCTCTCTCTCTCTCTCCCTCTCTCTCTCTCTCTGCTCTGCTCCTCACAGATGGGAGTGGGTCAGAGGAGCAGTTCTGTGTTCCTGCTTCCTGAGGAGAACCGGTAGAAAAGCCCCATGGGACACAGTCAGACTTTAGATCATGGTAACTTACTCTGTTCCACTCCACCTGCTCTGTGTGTGTGTGTGTGTGTGGTGTGTGTGTGTGTGTGTGTGTGTGGGACACAGTCAGACTTTAGATCATGGTAAGCTACTCTCTTCCACTCCACCTGCTCTGTGTGTGTGTGTGTGTGTGTACGCACGTGCATGTGTGTGTGCATGCGTAATGTTATAAGTTCTACATGAGAGACAGAGACAGAGCACAATATGACCGTATACAACCCTGAAAAGTTAGTAGAACTCCAGAAGAGTGGACGGCACTGGAGCCATCAGCTGGTCAGTTTGCATGGTGATTAACCTGAATTAGGATCTTAGCCGATGCTTTTGTTGTGGTGTGGAACTGGGATGAAAGCAGCCTTGCAGAACAGCTTTGTGTGGAGGTCCAGACCGCTGTTTTGTTGTTGCATTAAATGGTGACTGATTTCAGAACAGCTTTGTCTGGAGGTCCAGACCGCTGTTTTGTTGTTGCATTAAATGGTGACTGATTTCAGGACATTTCAGGACATCCAGTTGGGCACTTTTGCTTTCTGAGACTTTAGCCCAAAAAATGAAATGAAATTGAGCTCCCAGAAGTGACACAAAGTCTGACTGGTAAATTACTGAGTGCTTTCTAAGATGACTAGTCACGACATGTTTGCAAGGATAGACATAGTCATGACACACACACACATATACCTCCACACACACACACATATACCTCCACACACATACACACAGAGACACACACACCCATACACACAGAGACACACACACACACACACACATACCTCGGCTGCAGCACTGCGTCCATTGATGGTGTGTTCACTGCCTGTGGCCATGCTTGCCCCGTTGCCCCAGTGGAGGTGGAGCTGGACGGCGCTGAATTGCCATGGCAACCCGGCTATGCCCATCCAGCTGGGCAGGGGCATCACCACTGGGGGGGACCATTGAGATAAGTATACATTCATATTTTGTCAAATGCTATCATTGGCAATGCAGTCCAGAGTCCAGATGGCAGGTTGTGCCAATAATGTGCAACCACATTCATTTAGCAAGAGGGCATTGAAGTACTGTAATGTTAATGACAGCACTGCACACACGTGTCACACGTGTCATAGTGTATACAGGAGACCCTATGTGAGTCCAGTCGCACGTGTCATAGTGTATACAGGAGACCCTATGTGAGTCCAGTCGCACGTGTCATAGTGTATACAGGAGACCCTATGTAGGTCCAGTCCAGTCGCACGTCTCATAGTGTATACAGGAGACCCTATGTAGGTCCAGTCCAGTCGCACGTCTCATAGTGTATACAGGAGACCCTATGTGAGTCCAGTCCTACACGTCTCATAGTGTATACAGGAGACCCTATGTGGGTCCAGTCACACGTCTCATAGTGTATACAGGAGACCCTATGTGAGTCCAGTCCTACACGTCTCATAGTGTATACAGGAGACCCTATGTGGGTCCAGTCCTTTACGTGTCATAGTGTATACAGGAGACCCTATGTAGGTCCAGTCCAGTCGCACGTCTCATAGTGTATACAGGAGACCCTGTGTGAGTCAAGTCGCACGTGTCATAGTGTATACAGGAGACCCTATGTGGGTCCAGTCACACGTCTCATAGTGTATACAGGAGACCCTATGTGGGTCCAGTCCTTTACGTGTCATAGTGTATACAGGAGACCCTATGTAGGTCCAGTCCAGTCGCACGTCTCATAGTGTATACAGGAGACCCTGTGTGAGTCAAGTCGCACGTGTCATAGTGTATACAGGAGACCCTATGTGGGTCCAGTCACACGTCTCATAGTGTATACAGGAGACCCTATGTGGGTCCAGTCCTTTACGTGTCATAGTGTATACAGGAGACCCTATGTAGGTCCGGTCCAGTCGCACGTCTCATAGTGTATACAGGAGACCCTATGTGAGTCCAGTCACACGTCTCATAGTGTATACAGGAGACCCTATGTGGGTCCAGTCACACGTCTCATAGTGTATACAGGAGACCCTATGTGGGTCCAGTCACACGTCTCATAGTGTATACAGGAGACCCTATGTAGGTCCAGTCCAGTCACACGTCTGATAGTGTATACAGGAGACCCTATGTGGGTCCAGTCCAGTCACACGTCTCATAGTGTATACAGGAGACCCTATGTGGGTCCAGTCCTACACGTGCCATAGTGTATACAGGAGACCCTATGTGGGTCCAGTCCTACACATGTCATAAGCCACCTTCACACCGTTGGGCCAGGCCAGGCTAGGCTAATAGCCTGTGCTACCAGCCCCACTAAGCCCAAACCAGTTTGTTTCAGACTTATTAGGCCAATTGCCCCCCTGTCTTGTCCTTATCTGGACACTGGAGGTACCAAACCACACATCTGTGTTTTTATTAAAAAGCCTACAGCTTGTGCAACTAAATGTTTATCATGATTACAATCTGCAAAGTCATTTTCAAAATGACGCTCACTGACAGTTTTATCGCACAATTGGTAGCAAATGCCATCTAATAATGCAACCTAATAAACCTGCACAGTACTTTAAGTATAGCCTAAATTATTTACTTAATGTTATGACTGCTTTGTCTTGGTGATGAACTATGCCCTATGCCCTATGTGCACATGTGTCACAGTGTTCACATGAAGCCCTATGTGGATCCAGTTATACATGTGTCACAGTGTTCACAGGAGGCCCTATATGTGCATGTGTCACAGTGTTCACAGGAGGCCCTATGTGTACATGTGTCACAGTGTTCACAGGAGGCCCTATGTGTACATGTGTCACAGTGTTCACAGGAGGCCTTATGTGTACATGTGTCATATTGCGTACAGCTACAGAGGAGACTCAGCAGAACTAGAATCAGAGCCTGAATCAGAGCCTGAGGTGTCTGTGGCCTGAATCAGAGCCTGAGGTGTCTGTGGCCTGAATCAGAGCCTGGGGTGTCTGTGGCCTGAATCAGAGCCTGGGGTGTCTGTGGCCTGAATCAGAGCCTGGGGTGTCTGTGGCCTGAATCAGAGCCTGAATCAGAGCCTGAGGTGTCTGTGGCCTGAATCAGAGCCTGAATCAGAGCCTGAGGTGTCTGTGGCCTGAATCAGAGCCTGAGGTGTCTGTGGCCTGAATCAGAGCCTGGGGTGTCTGTGGCCTGAATCAGAGCCTGGGGTGTCTGTGGCCTGAATCAGAGCCTGAATCAGAGCCTGAGGTGTCTGTGGCCTGAATCAGAGCCTGAATCAGAGCCTGAGGTGTCTGTGGCCCGAATCAGAGCCTGAATCAGAGCCTGAGGTGTCTGTGGCCTGAATTAGAGCCTGAGGTGTCTGTGGCCCGAATCAGTGCCTGAATCAGAGCCTGAGGTGTCTGTGGTCTGAATCAGAGCCTCATTGGCATCTCTATTCTTACCCGTGTGGCCGTTGTTGGAGAGGGTGAAGGGGGCATTGCCATGCTGGCTGTAGCCCAGGGGCCGGATGGCTGGCAGTTGGGGTTCAAATTTGGCCTTGGCCGAGACCACATTGATAGGAGACTGACCCGACCCGCCACAGTCAGGGAAGAACTCGGACCACTGTGGTTGGCCTATGTACCCTGGAGAGAGGAGACACAGTGGACTGTATTACCACAACTTCAACTTCATACCAGCAATGAGACCAACGGAGCAACTTTTACATACAAACTCATTGTGCTCTTGACAGCATTTTGACATTTGATCATTTAAAAGCCTGAAAGAAAAAAGAATGAAAAAAAACATATACACATATATATATGTGTGTGTGTGTGTGTGTGTGTGTGTATGTGTGTGTACCACCTAGTGCTTCAACTCAGTATCACATTTTTCTTCTGCACTACATAGGTTTCTTCCATGGAAGGACTCGACTGACCAATCACCAAACAGGGAGGGTTATGTCCTTAGTGGAAGAACTCGACTGACCAATCACCAAACAGGGAGGGTTATGTCCTCAGTGGAAGGACTTGACTGACCAATCACCAAACAGGGAAGGTTATGTCCTTAGTGGAAGGACTCGACTGACCAATCACCAAACAGGGAGAGGGTTATGTCCTCAGTGGAAGGACTCGACTGACCAAATCACCAAACAGGGAGAGGGTTATGAGGCGCTGTTTAGAATGTGTATTCATTTCCGATAACCACACACCTATGAAGCAGTTTTCTGTTCGTATTACACTTGTATGTCAATTCACCCCACTGTGTTGTGAAGTTTAAATGAACCGTCAGGTTATCACTGGGTTACAATTTAGCGGCCTGACCAATGTCCACAGCACAGCAACATTGTAACTTGTGACCGAGATGTTCTTTAACTGCATTGGGAGTATGGTACGTGAGATGTGTGGCCTTATTACCACCTCAACTGATTACTTTGTGATATGTGATTGATATATACATATATATGTATGGGTTATATATGTGTATATATATATATACACACAATACAATAGAACACTACAAACCAGCATCTTTTAAATACCAAACTGTGCTTGAGGACTACATGTGACATATCAAATGAACTATGATTGTCATCTATAATGATCTTTTTATTCCCTCTCATTTTCTCAGATTCAACTGGATTCCCTAATGCTCTTTTTCTCGCTCTCTCTCCGAATACACACTCACTTCCAGGTGCATTCCAGGGTGCTGGTCAGTACTAATTGGTATTTTAGCACTGGCCAGTTTGTGTGTGTGTGTATGTGTGTGTGTGCGCGTGTGTGTGTGTGTGTGTGTATGTGTGTGTGTGTGTGTGTGTGTGTGTGTTTGTTGAGATTTAGGAAAACATGAAGTGCCCTATAGAGTGGCATTAGCTCAGTGCTTAGTCATGCATGCCTGATGAGGTGGTTGAGAGCAACACGCATGCACATATTCACACACACACACACACACACACACACACACACACACACACACACACAGAAACTAAAATAATTGGATTGTGAAAAGAACAGGGGGTCCTTGCGGAGGAATGAGAAGACCCAGAGAGAGAGGGAGAAAGGGAGAGAGAAAGGGAGAGAGAGAGAGAGAGAGAGGGAGAAAGGGAGAGAGAGAGAGAGGGAGAAAGGGAGAGGATCAGAGAGGAGATGGAGACCAACCCATTGTGGCATTGAATGAATAGGCTGGCCGACTCTGGTGAAAGGAAGTGAGAGAGAGAAAGTGCTTGTGTTTGAGAGAGAGAGAAAGTGTGTGTTTGTGAGAGAGAGAGTGTGTGTGTGTGTGTGTGTGAGAAAGAGAGAGTGAGAGTGAGAGACAGAGAGAGTATTGGGCGTCATTAGATGAATGAGAGAGTTAGATCATCAAGGGGAAAAGGAATAGTTGGAATAATACTGTAACTGCTGTTTAAGGTGAACCTGAACCTCATCTGGACAGAGATAGAAAGAGAGGCAGAGAGAGAGAATCTAGCACGAGTCTGTGAAAGTCATGCCATGCCTTGTTAATATTTTATATCATCAAGCATGCATGCACACACACACACACATCACACATACTCTCACACACAGGCTAAGACGCCCCAATCCCCCATCCCACCTTACTGGGCATCAAACAAGGGAGAAAACATTGTCCCCCAGATCCCCTGCTGTTGCCACGGAAATCCCCATGACAACGGTGGCCATTCCACCCCTCACACACTGCCCTCCAAAGTTGAGCACATGCACAGACACAAACACAGTCAAACACACACAGGTGCTATGACCATGGATGATATATTAGACACACGTATATCACACACACACACACACACACACACACACTGTGGCACACGTGGTCTCCATACAATCTCACCAGCCGCCAACTTACACATCACGATAGATGAAAAGTCAAGTACAGAATCATCGGAGCTCAACAGTTACTTATCGAGCTACTTGTTTTTGATCGAAGGTTCTGCATATGTCGTCCGTTACTCTTCATTCACAATATTTACTTGTCTTACACAACATGACACTTCCTGACCACAAAGCCAAAGTTCTTTTTAATCTAACATCACATCCCACACACTCACACACACCACCATTACACACACCACCATTACACACAACACCACTACACACACCACCACTACACACACCACCACTCAGTCATGCACAAAACACCAATAGGACATCAACGTCATCCTTAGGACATCACCCGACACACACAAAGCAACACCAGGCGTAGCGAGTTCACACACACACACACACACACCATATGAAGCTAAACACAGTGGAATTATTTGACCCAAACTGAATGGGGAATAGTAACAACTAACCCAAACTGAATGGGGCATAGGAACAACTAACTCAAACTGAATGGGGCATAGGAACAACAGACCCAAACTGAATGGGGCATAGGAACATTAAACTGAAAGTGAGTTTATGTGCCCTATTCAGTTAGTGCTAACTGCTGATTCGCTATTCAGTCTAAGTTGTATCAAATTTTCTCATTCTTTTTCCTGTCGACAAAAGTCAGTGACCTCAAACAACAGAGCTATGAATTAATTCACACTAGATTTCTCCTTTAATCAGCTGATGAGTGAAGAATGTGCACGGCCAGACATAGGAAAGCTGACCTCCAGAAAAGAGGTTGGGTTTGTCATCTTGGGATAACAGCATCATGGCTCAGTCAAGTGCCAATGCACAAGATAAGTAGGTTAGTTAGCATGACTGTAGTGTTGCAGTGTTGCACAAAAGAATCAGAAATAGATCTGTGACTGTACCCATCTGTCAGGAGAGAGAGAGAGGAGAGATCTCCATCAGTGCAGCCTATGTCTCACAGAAGAAAGTGTGAGAGAGAGAAAGAGGAGAGATCTAAATTAGTACAGTGTACGTTTTACAGGAGAGAGAAAAGAGAGATCTCCATCAGTGCTACAGTCATGTCTCCCAGGTGAGAGAGGGTTCCCAGGAAGCTCCCAGGCTCGAGAGCTGTACGTGCCATGTCTGTGAGAAATGACCTCCGCCAGCGCCGAGCTCTCCTGAGGCATGAGGCAGTGAGCGCCATGTGCATCCAGGCCTGCAGCTGACTGGTGGATAAGCACCCAGCACAGAGAGCACAGGGAGAAGGTTTCAGCCCACCGCTCCCAGATGCCATACTGAGAGAGAGAGAGAGAAAGAAAGAAAGAGAGAGAGAGAGGGGCCACTGCTCAGAGCAGCCATACAGAGAGAGAGAGAGAGAGAGAGAGAAAGAGAGAGAGAGAGAGGGGCCACTGCTCAGAGCAGCCATACAGAGGCCCTGTAATCCCAGTCACATGGGCTTACTGCTGTATAGCCCTTACAGTATCAGAGGGTCATAATGAGAGGGGTCTAAGACAGGCACAGTCATAGCATTGAGTGCCACACACTCACACACACACATGTATGTATACATGCAACAACACACACACGCACATGTATCTAATCTGTGCCAGGAAGTACTATGCCCTGCTGCTTTTCACATTGTTGTCATCCTATTGCCTCTCTTTCAGAGATGCAGGCACACACACACACACACACACACACACACACACACACACACACACAACTACACATTCAAATTCAATGTTAGCGCTCTAGTTGTGCTGCATTCCTTCCTCACCTCCTCTCTCTCTCTCTCTCTCTCTCTCTCTCTGTTTGTGATGCCAAGATGGCAGACTGCTGAAGTGGAAGTAACGGAGAGAGAGGGGGGCTGGGGGAGGGGGAGACCAAACTAGAGCAGAGTGGACTCCACGGAGCGAGGGCAGTATTTACACAGGCAAAACAAACCTCACAGGACCACCGTCTTTCAGTGTCACCACTCGCCCCACTTCTTAAGTCTGTTTTGGATAAGATATGGGATTAAGAGCCCACCGTTAATTGACGTTAATACTATGACCCCAGAGACAAGCTCATTAGGTGGATATTAATGCGGTTTGGACTTGGATAAAACACCCCCGTGACTCCAAATACCACATGTTTGTGTTTGAACATCTCCTGAAACACACTGTAGCAAACAGTGAGCACTGCAATCACATAATAAAGAATGGGAATGAAGTTTTACCTGAGTAGGTCCAATGTATATCTGAAATATCACACAAATAGAACACAGACTTTAGAAGTCATTCAGTAATATCCTGGTGAAAACAACACAATAGCATGAGAGGCAGTTAGACAAACTCTATACCAACTTCCTCACTGAGTTGACAACAACTCATCTCACTACTAAGATATTGAAGAACCCAGGGGATCATCTCTGACATGTCTCTTTTCTTTTGCAAGCACACACACAAATACACACATGCACGAAACACACCATATGGAGCTTGGTTTACATTTTCTTCCTGTTGCTGTTACACAAACACCTCTAGAGTTCCTCACTACATCCCCTCTTAGAGATTCCCCCACTAGAGCTGAGTATGTTAGCAGAGCACTGTCGCTCAATAGAGCTGGGTATGTTAGCAGAGCACTGTCCCCCACTAGAGCTGGGTGAATTACTGAGTGCTGTCCCCCACTAGAGCTGAGTATGTTAGCAGAGCACTGTCCCCCACTAGAGCTGAGTATGTTAGCAGAGCACTGTCCCCCACTAGAGCTGGGTATGTTAGCAGAGCACTGTCCCCCACTAGAGCTGGGTATGTTAGCAGAGCACTGTCCCCCACTAGAGCTGGGTATGTTAGCAGAGCACTGTCCCCCACTAGAGCTGGGTAAGTTAGCAGAGCACTGTCCCCCACTAGAGCTGGGTATGTTAGCAGAGCACTGTCCCCCAATAGAGCTGGGTATGTTAGCAGAGCACTGTCCCCCACTAGAGCTGGGTATGTTAGCAGAGCACTGTCCCCCAATAGAGCTGGGGGAATTACTGAGTGCTGTCCCCCACTAGAGCTGAGTTTGTTAACTGAGAGAGTTGGGTATGTTAACTAAACTCTTACCCGCTGCCCAGCCGCCTGGACTGAGCCAAAACAGCAGGATCAGCACCAGTGAGGTCCCAAGTGAGTCCATTCTCATTCTCTTGTCCCATACACACACACACACACACACTCACTCACTCGCTCACTCACACACTCACACACACACACACACACACACACACACTCAACAACACACACACAGACAGATACACAAACACACACTCAAACTGTCTCTATCTCTCTTTCTCTCTCTCTCTCTCTCTCACACACACACACACTTACTCACACACACACACACACACACACACACACACACACCCTGACGAAGAGAGCTGTAGCTGTAGTTGTAGTCCTCTCCTAGCCTACAGGCTCTGAAGACTCTAACCTAACCAGAGATCCTCAAAAGTCAAAATAAGTCCAGTCAGACACCGATCCATCTCAAAGCCAGTAGAAAGGATGCTCCTGTGGGTCCAGCTGAGTACACCAAGTGTGCGAGACAAATGCAGGAAAAAAGAGTGTATGTGTGTGTGTGTGATGTCAGTGTGTGTGTGAGAGGTGTGGTGATGGATGATGGAGGACTTTGGTGCTGGTCACTGAACAAAACCAGTATGTGCTGGGAATAATGAGGCATAGCGAGAGGGGAGGGGAGGAGAGAGGAGGGGGTGGTGCTGATGGTAGTGGTGTGTGTGTGTGGTAGGAGAAGGGGAGTCGGGTGATGGTGGAAGTGGTGTGTGTGTGTGTGACAGGGGAGGGGGTGATGGTGGAAGTGGTATGTGTGTGTGTGTGTGTGTGTGTGTGTGTGTGTGTGTGTATGTGTGTGTGTGTGTGTGTGTGTGTGTGTGTGTTAGGGGGCTGCCTGAGCTGAGGGTGGGTGAAATGACAGAAAAGAATACCTCAGGCATGAATGTACACAGGAGCCAGCCCAGAGCTGAGGGTGTTATGATGCAAGAAAATGTTTCTTTTGCATAAGTTGTTAACATACAAATAAGAGGCCATTTGTAACAGAGGAGACAATGGTGCGTGGTGGCTTAGGGTGTTCATTCATGGTCACTGATAGGACCTACGTGAAACAGAGAAAACAGGGACTGGTGTATGGATGGTGGATAATACTGTATGTTTGTCCGGCTGGATTTTATCTGATCTGTTCATTGGTTCTGGTTTTCAGTTTCATTCGTTCATTTATTTGTACCCACAGGTTCATTAGAGCAGAAATATTTCTCTCCTCAGAGCAACACACACGAACTAAATGTCATTATAAGGGGTGTAATGGCGCCCTCTAGAGGCTGCGTAACTATAGCATTGAGCAGGTGCACCATGTCGGCCTGCCAGCGGTAGCCGCAGCTTTTAACGTGGCATTGCACTCAAGTCACTTGAATAAGCGCAATTTTTCATTTAATACACTAGAACAAGCATCATTTTTAAGATTACATTGCGAATATCTCAAGTAATTGGACGTTACTATGTCTAGAAAAGTATCTAAAATCGAGACACACGACCAGATTAGGCTACTATGGGTTTAGTGTGCACTGACTATCATATTGTATCTTAATATTAAGTATACGAAGGCTATTTCAGGTAAGGATGAATAAGTGTGCGCAATTTGCATAAGGCCGCATGAGGGCGCCAGTGTTGCAGGTCAGCTCAAAAACGGCATGATGTGCTTTCTGCCTTCAGTTTTAAAAAATGCACAACATCGGGCTTTTTTTAGCGAAATCACTGAAAATTTAGCTCGCGAGAAATGGATTCTCGCATTGTCAAGAATTAAAAGACGCTGATACCAGACCTGTTGTTTGTCATTAAGGGAAAAGATTTATTTGTTAATTAATGTAGCCTATTTATTTTCTGATCCTACAAGACCATGTAGGCTACATGTTTTGTTTTAAGGCCAGCCATCTACAGCTAACCTTACTTCACACATCTAGACTAGACTTAATTGCACAGCCTTTACAAAATCAGCAAGGGTTTGTCAGATATCATGTTGTTTGTATTTTTGTTGACATAGGCTATGCAGTCTATAGCGCTCCCAGAATAGGACGTTTCTCCGCCCTGGATAACATGTTTTGTCCGTGCTGAGAAACTGCTCTGTTAGGACAACTTTAATTATATTCCGCATCATTTAACCGCTTCCCATCTCCTCCCTCCTCATTTTGCCCGCACGATGAGGCAAACCTTTCAAACGTGCAGCCCTTACGTTATCTTATGCAACGGCCGTCAGCTATATCATCGCCACATTGGCCAGTCAGAAGGTGGGACAACGGCACTCTGTATGGATTTCATTGGTGTAGTGTACGTAGCAGGCGTGGATTTGTACATTCATTCACAAATCTTCGTGGGACGACTACATGTGCGCAGCGCAGTGCACTCTTTCTCGGCACTCTCTCTCTCTTCCTCCATCTCCCTCTCTCTGTAGCAGTGTGCTGGTGCACGCGTGTGCATAGCCAGCCCAAATAATCCTTGCTGGGTCAGCAAACCCTGTATCAGTCAGCTACTCACACACCCTCACGCATTTTTACTTTAATCCAAGTACTTGAGTTGCCCAAAAATGTCACTAACCAATGTCTGAGTGGTCATGCTTGTGTGTGTGTGTGTGTGTGTGTGCATCACATCAAGAAGAGCATTAAAAGAGAAAAAACTATCAGTTATCACATGACACTATCTGTGCCTCACATGAATGTTCTTCACAGTTTGGGCAGCCTCAGGAGGATGCTTTGGGCTCTATCATTTACCAGGCAGCAGATGCATGTGACTGACTATCCCAGACTGCACAGAAAGCTCAGTCTCTCTCCTGTCTCCCCTCCTCTGCGCAGAGACAGAGACAAGAGACAGAGACAGAGATATGCTTACTGGTATCAGAAATACATACTTTGTCTTCCAGCCATCATGTGGATGGTTGCTGGCTGCTGCTGCTGCTGCTGATGGTAGTGATGATGAGGGTGATTGTGGGGGTGATGATGATGATGATGATACTATGTTTTCCAGAGTATTTTAAATAGTAACACAATGTTCTTTTTCCTCAAGAGCTTTAAATATCATTTTGAAGCTGCACTGAATTAGTATCTGAGGAAGCCTCAGACATGGCTATGCGCCCCAGGAACCACCTAGAATAAAATATAGGATATTGATCAGATTTTTCAGATCAGATTGATCCTAACGCTAAATTGCTTTGAATATTGATGTCAACACACATCAAATATATGGGAAGTAAAAGCTGTCAAAAAAGAAATGGCAATGGAAGCAGTCAGATGGAAATGCAAAACTCTTCATTCAATTTTCAAACCATCAGCGCAATTATCCTGCCAAATTAAAAATAAAATATTTGCATTTGGCTTTTCATTTTCCTGATAAGCATAATCCATTTGTGACAAAATAAAAATGAATTTATCTATCTATCTATCTATGTCACTTTATTTTTATTGCCATCGTGGTATATTATTGCCAGATATCGAAATGTAAAAACAAAAATCCAAACTTCACTTTGGCTTTGCCTTTTCCTCGTGATGCGCGCGATATGTGTCAGAATAAAACAGCAAAAAAAAAAACGGCCCCTTCTGGCGATTTATTTCCCATTTCTCCCATTCCTTTTGCATTTTCACGTGAGAGCCAGAGCTGGAGAGAGATCTCTCTGTCTCTGTATTTTAAGAGGAGTAGCCTCGTCTCTGCTGGACTCTGAACTAGACTTCAAACAGAAGACTTTTGGGTCCATGTCCTCGCAATTCTACCGCAAGTATCTCTCCAGATTGACGCTCGGGTTCAAACCGGCAACTCGCAGCAGGACATGGACTTAAGCAAGCTAGCCAGTGAGCTAAACCCCCAGGCTGCTAGTTCCACTTGACATAGAGAGGGAGGTTTACCAGCATAGCATACCGCACATCAACAAGCTGGCTAAGGTCACAGGTCATATTTGAGTGTATCTACTGGTACTGTAACCTGAGTAGTCGGCCGAAGCACAAGACCAATCGACCTCCATTATCATAGCATAGCCTATCACACATGCTAGGCTACCATAATGGGAAGATAGAGGAGGAAGACAGGACATGAGACGTAATTGAACAAAATGTGTTGTTGTCTATTTGGTAAAATGCGACGAGACATGATACGACATTATAAGATGTTGTATAGATGGTCCAAGACGAATTTGGTCAGCGTAACTTCACTTGTTTGTCACTTGTCTTCTCTTTTACTAGCTCAACTCTCCAGCCATCTCTCTGGCTGTAGGCTTTCGCGTAGTTCTTCCCCCGCCTGCTAACATGGTCCGTGTCCCTTCACTTCATTGGATTTCTCTGAAACAAAAATCAGGAATAAAAAAACGGGTCTTTTTCTGACAATAAATACAACTTCTTAAAAAGGCTTGAAATTCTATTTTGTTCTTTGCATCTGTAAGTAAGGCCTTCGCCTATGCCTAAGCGGCGATTCTACTGCGATCCCACTGTGAGTGGGATTCAGTGATGTTAAAGCGGAAGCAGTTATGTTGAGGACATTCGAGGATTCTGCATGTCTGCAGTTTAAACTGAAGTCGAATGTTGACCTACAGGCCAAGTTTCCTCCGACCTCAGGCTGCGCGGCTGAAATCGCAAAATCAGCTCAATTATAAGTTGCATGTTGCAATGGAAACTAGACTTCTTCCGTTTTGCCTAGCCTACTACATGAAAATCCATTGTAAGAAAACGACAAGAACTTATATTATAAGGACAATATTTAACAGAAAACAGCGCTTCCCCATGTCACACACTGCCGCCAATACAGATATAACTGAAAACGCAGCGAATTTAGATTTTCGATTTGCGTTTTCCAGTTGGAAATCCAATGGAAGGTACACGGACATAACATACAGGCTATTTGATTGTTGATGAGCGTGAAGATTAAAATGACATGAAAAATGGACAGTGAATCGCAAGCAGGTGTCCTTTTCATCGCCTTTTGATTTTGATAGATATCGAGCGCGCCATGAGGAAAATGCAAAGCCAAAGGGAAGTTTGCATTTTCACTTTTCAATTAGCATTTACATTTTAAGATTGCAATAGTATACCAGGATGACAATGAAAATGAAATGAGAAATACACGTTTTAAGTTTACTTTATTTTTGTCACGAATTACTTCTGCTTATCAGGAAAATTAAATATTTCATTTCGTTTTTAATTTTGGCAGGATAATTGCACTCATAATTTGAAAATGAAATGGCAAAAAGAGTTTTGCATTTTCATTTGACTGTTTTTGTTATCATTTCTTTTTTGACAGCTTTTACCTCCCATGCAAATCTTCCATTATGTTGCTTAAATAAATAAATGAACTAGTTTTGACGACTTTGACCATTTTTGTCCATATCCAGTGACATGTCAGCAAAATCTCTAACTAGGATATTTGGCCTGTTGAAGATAATGCCTGGATGTGGATAAGAAGGCCGCGGCACACTGTAAACGGTTTTGAAATGGGACTGGACCAAATCAGTTGGCTTTCAAACGTGCAACCACGTGAGATGAATGCCACCGAGGTGCGATTCTGATCTTGCCTTATTGTCCCAATATTTTGAGGGGAACATAGGGCCCATCTTCTCCCATGCCCATTGCCCACCTCTCTTCATTCCCTGTCAGTGTATAGCGCACATGTGTTCTTCCAGCCTAGTGTGCGCACAATCCCCGGAGCAGCACACTGCATTCCTCCGCATGCGTGAGGGGCCGGTGAGCCCGTGTGTTTACACTCCTCCATCGTCTTCCCCTACTCTACACACGTCTGACACGTGTGGGCGGAGTCGCGGCCGCCGTAGCAGCGGTCCAATAGAATGAGGGAGAAGTGGTCACTGGCCACAAGATCCGCCAATGAACAACGCCTCTGTCAAAACCGCAGCCAATAAGCGGGTCTGTCGGGACGGCACTAAATTGGGCACGTGTATCCATGCACATGTTGATGCTCGTAAGGGAGTTGAGGGGAAAAAAAAAGAGGCAACGGCGTAGTGGAGAGGAAATCCAGTGAACGAGGAGCAAACGAGACCTCAGCGTAGACTGGCGGAACGGATGAGCCAGACACGGCGCGTGCATGCCAGTAGTCTCCGGAGCGCCTTGGAGGACGGAGGGACAGGAAAAGTGTTATTGGGCTCGTTTTCCGTGGGCGGCCCCAGGTGAGTAGCTTCGTAGTGGGACCGCCGTTGGGTTTTATCATTACAATGGCATTCCTCTGCACATATTCGATACAGGAGTAACGTGTCTGGCCGCGGACCCTTGCTTTGTAGATGTAAGGTATAAAGTCATGGATGAAGTAATGTTACGCGCCTGCTCTGTGGGACTGATTGTTTTTCTGCTTCTGACACACTGGTCAATTTATTGTTTAGCTAAGGCATATATGTCTGGGAATGTCTGTAAATTGGCACTGTGTGTAATTAAAAAATCTGACAATAATATGCGAGATTTAAATTGTGTCAGGGGCGCATTTCATAGCAGCATTCTACCCTGTTTGTTTTTATTTCCTATTTTTTGTAAAGACTTTTTAAGCTTTTAAGCTTCATTTTAAGTTGTCCCACACAGAGACAGAAGAAGGACTCGCATATAGGCCTAGCCTATATTATAATGATACCTTTATCAACACGTTTGTCGGGCCGATTCAGGACATCCACCCTTGACATACTTAGTCTAAGGAGGAATTTGGAAGCACGGGGGTGAACGAGGACACGACAAGGTTGATGAACGACGTGTGTGTATCCTCTGTGTGTTTTTTTGTACTTGTGTGGGAGTGGGTTCATGTGCGCATGTGCAGTTGGACGTATGGAATGTGTACACACTTGCGTTATGGCCTGAACCCAGTGAACTTCAGTCTTGGCATACATAGGAACGGATAGGTCTACCCTACATATGTGTGAACCAGAAAGATGAACTCACTGAACTGGTTGTGTGTGTGTGTGCGTTTGAGGGGGAGGGGTAGATGGGGTCAGTGTGCTTTCATATAGGAAGACAAACACAGGGTGAAGCTAGGAGAGATGAGAGAGAGAGGGAGAGAGAAGGGGAAGAGGAGGGAGGGAGGGAGAGGGGGAGCAGAGAGCAAGAGTGAAGGGGGGATGGGGAGTGTGTGGTTTAAGGATGGGGGATGGGAAGGCACAGACTGGGGAGACTGGGAGGAAAAAGACTGGTTGTGTGTGTGTTAGCGAACACCAGAGGGTGTGTTTGCACTGAGAGGTGGAGAGAGGAAGAGAGTGAGAGGAGAGATTGGTGCAAATGAAAAAACTATAAACCCTTATAAACTACACCCCCCCCAAAGACACACACACACACACACACACACACACAACACTCTTTAGCACGTGTGCATACTGCGCACACATTCACACAAAAAGGAGGCTCTGATTGGGCTGTCATGCCGTTTGTTGAACAGCACCTCTACTCACACACACACACACAAACCACACCACTTGCAACATCATATCTCTTCTCTCTCTTTTTGGCTCCTCTACTCATTAAGAATGTCTGCCTCTTCCCTCTTCTCTCTCTCTCTCTCTCTGTCTCTCTCTTTGACCCTTTTTCCTCTCCTCTCTTTACTCTCTGTGTCCATCTTTCTTTGTCCCCTCTTCTATTTTCTTCTCTCTATATCCATCACTTTCTTCTCTTCCTTAGTAACCCCTGTATCCGTCTCTCTTCCCTATGTGCAGGCATGGAGACAGCAGGAAGAACCCCCTCCCCGCCTTCCCATGATTCCCAGAGCTCCAGTGACAGCTTCCTGTTTAGTGACAGTGACCCCGTGGAGGACGACACGGACGTCTTCCTGTCAGAGGTTGACGCTGGCCACCCCGACCCCCTCTTGCCCTCCTCCTCCTCCCCCCGCTCGAGTCTCCACAGCGATGATCTGTCCCGCCCCGGCTCGCAGTGGGCCTGCGACGGCTTTGTCCAGCGAGAGCCATCGGCGTTGGTCGCCAGGCGGCAGTCGACACCCCTCTCCTCGTCCATGTCGTCGTCCGGCACATCGGGGGTTTGGAGCGCCTCCGGGAGTGATGGGGTCAGTGAGAAAGACCCTCCATCCCAGGGAGACCTGATCTTCGCCCAGAAGGTAGAGTATCTCCCCAAGCCTCCAGCCACTGCAGGACACGCTCCAGGATGTAGCCAAGGATTTATTAAGATGTTATTGAGATTAGATGGAGTTCTGCTTAGGAGTCTTCATTATGATTAATAAAGTGGTTATAACACACTGTATTGCACAGGTTATTAGGTTACAATAGAAGACTCAAAGCTCATACTCACTGTCTCTCATGCCTTTTTCTCTCTTTCTCTCTCCCTCACTCATACTTCGCTGCTCTCCTCTTCCCCCCCTCGATCTCTCCGTTTTCCTCTCTCTCTCTCGCTCACTCATGCTTCACTGCTCTCCTCTTTCCTCCCCCACTGTCTCTCTCTCTCGCTCTCTCCTTCTCTCTCTCTCTTTAAGTGTTTGGAGTTGCAGTGTTTTGTTAGGCCCTTAATGGTGCTCCTGCATGGTCTAAAAAATGGACGGTTTGATAGAGGTAAGAGCATCTTTCTTGCACATGTGTAAGTGTATGTGTTTCTGCGTGTGTGTGTGTGTGTGTGTGTGTGTGTGTGTGTGTGTGTGTGTGTGTCATTGCGTGTAAGAGTAAGTGATAAGTACATGCCTAAGTTGGTTTGGTGCACCCCCACCGCCCAGCACTCCTGCTCTGTCCACACTATTGTGTTTTCCATGGAAAGGCCCAAGTACTATTGAACCCTTGTACATGGCCCTCATTGCTGTCGATGAATGACCTGGTGATGTTTGATTGACAGGTCTGAGCAGTTTCCAGCAGAGCGTTGCTATGGATCGCATCCAGAGGATCGTGGGAGTCTTACAGAAGCCTAGCAGTGGGTAAGAAACAGAAAGTGACTGTGTGTGTGTGTTGAAGAGGATGTGTTTGTGTCTGTCTGTGTGTATGTGTGTGTGTGTTGACGAATGTGTGTTTTCAGAGGTATCCCACATGTGTGTCCCCACAGGAGTGAGGTAGAGGGCTTTGCCACTTGTGTGCTTGAGAGTGCTGTGTTTAGATTAGTGGGCGTATCACAGGTGCATGATGTCAGAGCCAAGACCTAAGCCTTGTCTTCTGGAGTGTGTGACTGTCTGAGTGTGCGTGTGTGTGTGAGAGAGAGAAAGAGAGAGGGAGAGGGAGAGGGAGAGTATGTGTGGGTGTTCTGACTGTTGGCTGTTTATTGATTGATTATCAATCTGTTTACCTTTGCATCTTTGTAATATTTTCCGTCCACCTTCTCTGCACGTCTCACCCCCTAAAGCTCCTTTTCTCTTCTCTTCTCTTTTTTGTGTTTCCTTACTCTCACCTGATCTTTCTCTCTCTTTCTCTCTCTTTCTCTTTTCTCTGTCTCTCTCCATTTTCCCTGTGTGAGAATGTCACGCTTTTGGATTCAATAGATTCTGCTTTGTGCTCTAATGCTCCCCCCCTCCCCTGTCCTCTCTCTCTCTCTATCCATCTCTCTCTCCCTCTCTCTCCCCCCATCTTCAGGGAGAGGTATCTGAACACGTTGCTGCAGGTGGAGATGATGCTGAAGCTGTGGTTTCCCCACATCTCTACTCAGTGCTCTACTGGCCTCCAGACAACCAGTAGCACCACCGCCGTTGTCTCTCAGCCAGACCTCTGCTCAGACCCCCGCCCTGAACCCTGCCCTGACCCCCTCTCAGACTCCCGCACAGACCACCGCACAGATCCCCCTGACCCCCTCTCAGACTCCCGCACAGATCCTTGCCCTGACCCCCTCTCAGACTCCCGCACAGACCACCGCACAGATCACCCTGACCCCTCTCAGACTCCCGCACAGACCCCGCCCTGACCCCCTCTCAGACTCCCGCACAGACCCCCGCCTGACCCCCTCTCAGACCCCTGCCCTGACCCCTCTCAGACTCCCGCACAGACCCCCGCCCTGACCCCCTCTCAGACTCCCGCACAGACCCCCGCCCTGACCCCCTCTCAGACTCCCGCACAGACCCCCGCCCTGCCAGCAACAGCAGCACACCTCCACATAAGCACAAGGACCAGCTACACATGCCTGTGAAGGTAACTCATGCACACACACACACACACACACACTCACACACATATGCACATACACACACACATACACTCAAGCACATGCATACCCAAGCAGGCATAAGCACTTACATACATACACACACACACACACGCACACACATGCACATACACTCAAACACGACTGTCAAGCAGAAATAAGCGCACACACTCTAACTCTCCTCTTTCGATCTTCTTCTCTTCACAGAAGCGTCGTCTCAGCTGGTCAGACACAGACTCGTCTTGCACGCCCCCTCCTGTTCTCAGTAAGCGCTTCCAGGTCAAAGGTGAGCAGGGGCAGAGCCTAGACGGGGAGAGCAGCTCCTCGCAGTCCCAGACAGCAGCTAACCCCCAGAGGGTCTGGGACCGCCATCCAGAGCCTGCCAATGACCCATTCACTCCTCCAGCGCCAGGCTGGTCTGGGTCTGGACCCAGCCTCACCTGGGTCCACGTGGCCCCCATCCTCTCGCCCCCCAAGTCCTGTCCCGGAGGGGCAGGGGTGGAAGTGGGGGCAGGTGCGGGGACAAGTGGCAGCCACCTGGTGATGGCAGCGCCCCCTCTGTCCAGCCGTGGAAGCCCAGCCATGCAGGACAGCTCCATCTCCTCCACTACACCACTCTCTCAGCCTCCCAGCCCTCTCCTGCAGCCTAGTGGGGAAGGGGGCAAACCCGCCTCTCCCCCTCGACACCTCGACACCCCCCCAGACCCAGCTCATGACTCCAGGCCACTACTCCACCAATCACAACGAGGCCTTTGAGCAGGGCGGAACCAGGAACACAGCCCAGCCCCATGCTGAGCTAGTGCCCTGAGTGCAAGCTCACCAATGACTGAAGAGCACTGCACTAGCGCTGGGCAGAGAGAGGGATGGAGGAAGAGGAAGAGGAGGAAGGGGAGGGGGATTGTGTCAAGTGGAAGGAAGGAGTGAAACAAACTGACTTTTTTTAATATATTTTGGATCTTCTTTTGGATTTTCTACAGCTTGGTGCAGCTACAAAAGAACCATTCGACACGAAACATGTATTGTCCGAAATCTAAAGGTCTGCTTACTTCTGACTCTCAAAATCCAAAGCTGTGTGCGGAGTTTCCAAACGAGCACAGAGATGTCGTCAAATATCTTTGAGCAAGAGGACAAAGGCTTGAGAGACAGGAAATGATGTTTTTTGCAGTGGAGTCTCAGTAATAAGGTTTGGAGTTTGAGTCAGATTTCCCTCACGGGATCAAAAGAGTATAAGTACTCCACTCTTTCTCCCCATTGCTACCCCACGCAGGGATGGACAGTGGGATGCACAGAGGTGGGCCGAGTCATGAGAGAGTCAAGGTCGTGCTCTGACCTGCCTCTGATCTGTCCCCTCAGTGGCCGAGTGTTTGCTGAAGCAGTGCAGGGAGAGAAGCTCTGAGGCAATAAGTGTGGCATTAGGAGCAGCATAGGAGTAGGCAAACAGCCCTCAGCAGACGTTAGTGGACCTATTGGAGTGTCCAGTTGCTGCGAGGCTGAGGTTTGTTTGTCAGAGAAATGTGAAAACTGTGCAGGTCTGCAGAATTAGGGAGCAGCCAATCAGAGGGTGCAGAATTAGGGAGCGGCCAATCAGAGGGTACAGAATTAGGGAGCGGCCAATCAGAGGAGCATGTGGCTGCATTTTGCACGGAATGTAGACTACTCAGCTCTACAGGCAACATCTGTGTAACCACACACACACACACACACACACACACACACACACAGAGTCCAATACAAGTCTACAGATAGGCACACCCTTTCAGTTACAAGCTTTTACACACACACAAACACACTCACACACACAGTCCAATACAAGTCTACAGATAGGCACACCTTCAGTTACAAGCTTTTACACACACACACACACACACACAGTCCAATACAAGTCTACAGATAGACACACCTTCAGTTGCAAGCTTTTACACACACACACAAGCAGGCATGAACATACAGTGCACATGCAAAGTTAAAACAAACTTTCATTTTCCTCCTTGCTTTCGTATTAATAACACACATGTATGTACACACACACACACACACAGCATTCAAGCTGTCCATCACCGTCCACAAATACTTAACGCATAAATAGTGCTCCACCCCCATGCTTAAACTCACAGTAGCACACACATCCACACAGCTCTTGGCTCCTTCCTGTTGACACACAAAGTCAGATTCATTCAGATACATATTACACACACACACATACGCACACACTCTTCCAGGGTGCCTGCTGCAGAGGAAGGCGTTCCACTCCATACGTAGCCACCCGGCGTGGCGGCATTCCTGGCCTGTGGCGTTTATTTATTCATGTGAATATGGACAGTTATTTATGTTTGTATTTATTTATTTGGCAGCTGCGTCTTTGGGACTCTGAGCCGCTTCATCACAGACAGACACAGGCTCCGTCACACATGCTTTCCTTCTTTTTTAAACATCACGTGTGGAGACGGGGAGATCTTTGATTGGATGACAACTGTGCCTTTATTACCAAATAGGGTTTTATGCTGTCTGATCCATTGTGCACTTGCATCCCAAACTAGGGTACAGAACATGAAATATCAAGGCTTCAGACGCCCAGATACAGATGCAGTCTCCTGAATTGTGCATCATCCATTGAAGCCTCCCATTCAGCAACCACTATGAGAAGATGCAAATCCCTGTGTTGAAAACAATCACTGCTGTAGACATGTACATTGATGTCAAATGACTACTTTGATTGTTCAAAATTATATTGGGCCACGTATGAGGGGAAAGAATATATATTTTTGATGTTATTTCGCTTTCATTGAAGAGATTGATGTTGAAAATGAAATACACTTGATTTAGTTAGAATGAATAATAACCAATAGAATTTGACACTGTAGTGTGTATTTACACCCTTGCTCTGAAGACTTGAAACGAATGGATGTTATTCGTGTGGGATCAGAGGAGCTGAGGGGGACACAATAACAGAGATAACGTGTGAACCGAATTCATGAGCTGCTAAAATGCATCAAATTGCTTGAGATTCCCCTGACCATTGAAATAAAACCGTGAAGATGGCAGACATGAAGGTCAACACACAATGTCTGTGCCGTCCAGCCCCGGTGAGCAGACTGGGCATGCTCCCTTTGCTTTCCTGCTGTTGCATTGGCAGGACTTGTCAGAACCATTTGCACTCATACGTTTGTGTTTGTTTTGTCATGTTTTTTACGGCTGACACCAAGACAAGTAGTCTGATGTGTCTCGGTGATCTTTGATCTCAACTGCCTTTTTTATATTTCTGTAGTGTTTGTTCCCCTCTTTCCCCAGACATTTCCTTCCATCCTTTGCCTCCTTGTCCTTTCTTCTCTTCTCCTCTCCTCTCTTCTTCCTCTCACTCTGTTCTCTCCTCTCTTCTTCTCTCTTCTCTTCTGCTTTTCTCTCCTCTCCTCAGTAGTGAATTGTACTGTTTTTCAACAATGAAAGGAATTGTTTTAATAAAAGGACTCATTTGATGAACAGATGTCTTCTGTTGTGTTGATGGTGTGTGTGTGTGTGCGTATGTACGTTTTGAGTGTATTATGTAATGTCTGTTTTCTGTGTTGGTGTGTGTGTTGAGTTGTACATTTTATGTTGGTACATGATTACATAAATGTTGGTACATGTGTATGTTAATATTATTTGGCCCTTTCTCTTGTTCGGTGGGGGGGGGGGGGGGGGGTTGGAGAGGGTTGGGGTGTGGCAGATGTGGCACTGTAGGGGACTGATTTTAGTCACCAGGAATTTAGTAAAGAGCTGGAGAGGAGAAAAGAGGTGAGGAGAGGAGAGGAGAAGTGGTAGAAGAGGAGATGGGGAGAGAGCAGAGGAGAGGAGGGGGAGCAGAGGAGAGGAGGGGAGACCAAAGTGGGCGGAGCAGAGAGGAGAAGAGGGGGGGCAGAGGAGAGGGGAGCAGAGAGGAGAGGCTCGAAGTAAAGGACAGGCAGTAATGTGTTGAGTCTAATCGGGTTGGGGTGGCTTTGGATTTAACCATGGCCCAGCTGCTCTGTCCGACTGTGAACCCCCCCCCCCCCAAACAAACACACCTCCCCCCTCATTTCATGTGTGGAGCCAGAAGAGTGTGAGGGCATGTTTATTGAGCTGTGTGTGTATGTTTTGTTGCGTGTGTTATTGTGCATGCTTTGGCTTGATGCTGGTAGTTGGGCTGTGTTTTGACTTAAGCACTTTTCCACATGGACAAATACACACATTGATATTTAAAAACAAAACATTACTATGTGTTAAAATCTCAAGGTTTTAAAAACCTGTTTCAATGAGACCTAGCCTGCAGTTTTCCCAGCACTAATCAATTGAGCGGCTTGGAGAAGCTTCTGCTGTAAAGGGTTGGGGTGTAGTCAATCATTGTTCCTAATAGCAGGAGTGACACTGAAGCATTGTTCCTAATAGCAGGAGTGACACTGAAGCGTCAGCCCTCGTGTTCAGCCCTCCTGGGTGCCTGGGTAAAGACGAGCGTGTCTACCTGCGCGTGTCCACCGAGCAAGGACATCGACTTAACTAACAAATCACCATGTCCTATTCTCTGTAACCTAATCTTCTATGCAAACTTCATCTTGCCACAATGTGTCTCTACTCTATTCCAGTTGTCTCCAGTCGTCGCAGATTCCGCTTCCACAAAAGGAAACGGATCCTTGCAAACCTCCGCTCTAGACATCATGTCTCGTCATCCACAAACAACTCCTTTACCGTAGGTTTGTGGAGCTGTCAGTCTGCAGTGAACAAAGCAGACTTTATTTCGGCTTATGCGAAACATCTTTCTCTGGACATTCTGGCTCTCACCGAGACCTGGATCAAACCAGAAAACACTGCCACTCCTGCTGCACTCTCCACCAACTATGCTTTTCCCACACCTCACGCCCATCCAGTAGAGGGGGTGGTACAGGGCTGTTAATATCAGACAAATGGAAATATACTCAACTGGTACCATCTGCCACATACAGCTCTTTTGAATACCATGCCATCTTGGTAACGGCACCGGTCAAAATATATCTGTGTATTATCTATCGTCCTCCAGGTCAAATGGGCAATTTCCTTGAGGAACTTGACACTCTGCTTTCTTCCATCCCTGAGCATGACTGTCCCATGCTTGTTCTCAGTGATATGAACATCCACTTAGACAATCCAGGTTCTGCAGAATTCCTATCTCTGGTGGACTCGTTTGAGCTACAGTGGGTTCACAGCCCTCCAACTCACAAAGCCGGTAAGGAACTTGATCTCATTTTCACCACGAAGTGCGCCGCTACTTCACAGACAGTTACTCCTCTTCATCTATCTGACCATTACTTTATTCAGTTCAAGGTTTCACTCTGTCAGCAACCATCTGCTCCTACTCCCACTGTCTCTGTCCGTCGCAATCTCCAGAATCTATCTCCTACTCACTTTTCCTCCTTGGTGGCATCTGCTCTACCACCGTCTAGAAGTTTCTCTTCTTTTGAGGTTGATGATGCCACAGAGTCACTCTGTTCTACGCTGAGATCCTGCTTGGATCGTGTGTACCCTCTGTCTACCAGACCCGCACGACCCACTCAGTCTCATGCGTGGCTTAATGACTCACTTTGGTCAATGCGCACTTACCTCAGAGCAGCTGAAAGGAAATGGCACAAAACTAAGAATTTGGCCGATCTAACACATTTCCAAGTACTACTATCTTCCTTCTCATCCAGTGTCACTGCTGCGAAAAAGGCTTTCTATCACAACAAGATTAACAATGCCACGGACACCAAGAAACTCTTTTCCACCTTTAAATCTTTACTAAACCCACCTCCTCCACCTCCTCCAACTAACCTCACAGCTGACACTTTTGCTGCATTCTCTACTAACAAAGTTGCAGCCATTAGTAGTCAGTTCTCAAACCAATCTACAGAGGTTCCTTCTCCTAGCCTCTCTAAACCAACTGCTTCCTTTTCTTCTTTCACTCCTCTCTCCGAGGTAGAGGTGTCTAAGCTTCTCACAGACAGCTGGCCTACCTCTTGTCTTCTGGACCCTATCCCAACAACCCTTCTTCAGGCCATAACCCCCACCATTGTGATAGCAACCACACATGTGGTCAATGCTACACTAACTTGGGGCACATTTCCCACTGCCTTCAAACAAGCCCAGGTAACACCGCTGCTCAAAAAAACATCCCTTGCTCCCACTCAAGTGGAGAACTACCGGCCTGTCTCTCTTCTTTCCTTCCTTTCCATTGAACGAGCTGTCTTTAAACAGGTCACAGGATTTTTCACTCAGAACAACCTCCTCGACTCCAACCAATCCGGTTTCAGAAGTGGCCACTCCACTGAAACGGGAAACTGTCTGTGACGGAAGCATTAAAAGAGGCCAGAGCGGCAGGTCAATCCTCAGTGCTCATCCTGCTGGACCTATCAGCAGCATTTGACACGCTCAACCACAGCATCCAACTGGACAAGCTGACCAACATTGGCATTGATGGCACAGCGCACTCCTGGTTCAAGTCCTATCTTACTGGACAGTCGTTCAACGTATCATGGTTAGGACAGACATCGGCACTTCACCAACTCACTACAGGAGTACCCCAAGGATCTGTGCTGGGGCCCCTTCTCTTCGCCCTGTACATCACCTCGCTGGGCTCAATCATCCACTTACCACTGCTATGCTGATGATACCCAGCTCTATCTGTCCTTTCCGCCGGACGACTCCACGGTGTCAACACGGATCTCGGACTGTCTCTCTGATATATCTGCATGGATGAAAGGACATCACCTCCAACTAATTCTCTCCAAAACTGAACTGCTAGTCCTCTACCTGAATACTCTTCTGAAGCCCTATGTCACCCGACGACCGCTACGCTCCTCTAAGGAAAGTTTTTTAGCACGGCCAACACCTTGTGCAGGTCAATCCAGACTCTTCTCATATCTGGTTCCGCGCTGGTGGAATGATATCCCAAGTGCTACCAGATCAACTGATACCCTCTCCACCTTCAAGAAACTCGTGAAGACCTAGCTCTTCCAAGAATATCTCCTGGCGTAAATTTTTGAGAATGCACTTAATAATTTAATTTCTCTACACTGCGTTACACTATTGCACTTTCAACTTAAAATAGTGCAGATTCTACGTTAGCAATATGCACTCCTTGTTAGTTCTTTCATTGTGTTGTAGCTTGAATGGTCTCCTCTTTCGTAAGTCGCTTTTGATTAAAGCGTCTGCTAAATGCCTAAATGTAAATGTAAATGTAAAGGAGGGGAACTTTAGAAGCTTTCTGTTTTATATTCTGAAAAATATTGTCCTCTGTGTCACATGAGCAAGATTACATGCATTAAACACTAACCTTGGCTGGATCCAACTTAACATTCAAACAGTTTGTTCTCGAGCAAAGAAATCCAAACTGAATCGTCTTAATTTTTAGGACAAAAAAAATATGAACATATCTCTCCTATCCTTGCTTTCTTACACTGGCTTCCTATTAAAAATTGAACTGATTTTAAAATCCTCCTCTAACCTATAAAGCCCTCAATGGCTTTGGAGGTACTGGTAGATCATCACTCCTCATGGGCATTCTGGGAGGGACTGCTGTTGGTCCCTCTGCTGTTGGTCCCAGCTGTGAGGCATGGTGGCCACTGACCATTCCTGCAGTAGTGTTGGGTTACCATGCACCATACCTTAGGTTTGCTATAGCCTACTGCTGCCACAGACCTCTCATGTGTCATGCCGTAGAACTCTCTCTCTCTCACTCATATACATACATTATACATACACACACACCCACACATACATATATATGCCTATATGACACATATAATCAGTGAAGCGTGAGACTGGCCTGACTCATTTGTTTCCTCTGTCCACCTACACCACAGTCATCCCTGCCCCCACAGGCTGACTTCTGTCACCTACTCCCCCTGACAGGGCCCATGCCAGGACCGACTCTTCTTCCTTTAGGCCCTGAGACTCATCACACTTGTTACCCACATGATCGATCCCACTCCTTGAATTCAACACTCTGCCTGGCTGCTGCTGTACTGTCAAGCCATAGCTTTTGATAACCACCTATGGCTTGACTACCATATAATATTATGGGACAATATTTTGTGATTATTATAATGCCCACCTACAATCATGGACAAATTGTTGTTTTAATTTATCATGATAACCACTGTTGTACTTTTCCTGCATGGCCCCTGGCAGTTGGGTTAGAGCCGTGGATCTGCCCAGGGTTTTTTCGTTGACTAACTTCCACAAGGGAGTTTTTCTTTGTCCCTGTTGCTCTGGGGTGCCATAAGACAATACTATTGTAAAAGGTGCTGAAGAAATAGAATTGAATTGAATTTTGTAATATGTTAGTTAACATTAGGATAGTCTGTAATGATCAGATGAACAAACTCACACAAACCCCGAAGAAAAAAAGAAAAATATAAGTACCAATATAAGTACCAAAAATAGAGTACACACACACACACACACACGCACACACACACACACACACACACAAACACACACACATACAAACAGAGAGCACATGGGCTGCTGTCCTCTGGATGTAGTAAATCTGGCATACTGTACTCAACCATAGTCAACAATAAAATACTGTGTGTGTGTGCGTTTGTGTGTGTGTGCGTTTTGCCTGATGCGCTTGCGCAGTGACACACTGACTAAACATGCTGCCACTCTACAACAAAGCTTGCCTTACACACACACACACACACACACACACACACACACAGACGTTCACTCATGCGCACTCTCTCCATGCTCTTACACACAGCGCCTCGATCCCCCTCAGACGCCCCCCCTTGTATCCATGCAGTTTTGGGCAGAGACCAGCCCCTGCACACACACACACACACACACACACACACACACACACCACCTCTTTACTCCACCCAACTCTCTGCTCCTACCGAGGATGAAGAAAGAGGAGGAGGTGTGTGTCTGTGTGTGTGTATGCCTGTGTTTGTGTGTGTGTGCATGTGTAAGTATGTGTGTGTCTATGTCTGTGCCAGTGTCTAAGTTTGTGTGTGTGTATCCTTTTTGCATGTGTATGTCTCCTGTGTGTCTGCTTGAGTTTTTTTTAGCTTGTTTGTGAGTGTGAGTGTGTGTGTGTGTGAGTGTGTGTGTGTGTCTGTGTGTGTGTGTGCGTGTGTGTGTGTGTGTGTGCGCGCGCGTGTGTGTGTGTGTGTGTGTGTGTGCGTGTGTGTGTGTGTGTGAGTGTGTGTGTGTGTTTGTGTGTGTGTGTGTGTGTGTGTGTGTGCATGCTTCAAGGGCAAAAAGTAGAAATAGGATGACCTCAGTTGTTTTAAGGGAAGAATTGCAACAATTTAGGTTAGCTGCTGTGGGGCTATCTCTCTCTCTCTCCCTCTCTCTCTCTCTCTCTCTCTCTCTCTCTCTCTCTCTCTCTGTAGTAGCACCTATTTGTTTTTAAGGAAAGGAATTTACTCTGGTGGAGATAATTACTGTTCCGTAATGCCTAGTAAATCACAGTGTTTCAAACTACTATTACTATGCATTGCTTTGAATTGCATGTCTAACTGCAGGACCATTCATATACAAGTCATTTCTACTGAGCAGTGCTGCATGTTATGTTCTTGCAATGCCCTGTTGGGTGGATGGACTTGGGGGTGTTTGTGTGAGACTCAAACCGTAAGTGGCAAAGATGCTGAGACTAGATGGAGAGGACGGAGCATCCAGCCAATATGCTTACTCACTCATCCCTTTAGGGCCACCCCTTTCACTCTTCTCTCTGTCTTTCTGTCCTTCTAGCTCTCTTTGTCTCTCTCTTCCTCTCTCTCTTCATCTTTCTCTCCATCCCCCCTGCTGTGTTCATTCAGTGAGCTCCATTTGTACTCACGCACATATCTGACCTCAGCCTCTTCCAGATGAATCCGGTCTGCACTTGGCCCTCACCTGGCCCACAACATGTCAATAGATAGACAGACAGATAGATAGATAGATAGATAGATAGATAGATAAACTGATTCGTTGGTTTGAATTCCATTGCTGCAAAGCAAGTATCCATAGCACGGCTTTAGAAGGCCTTTGCAGCAAAAAAGCAGGGCAGTGAGAGCAGCTGGTCTGTCCTCTCGCTTACACTGGTTTGGTACGACCAACCACAAAGCCTTATCTTTGGACAGAGTCGTTAGGTGGGCTTAGCGCAATTATGGCAGGGCTGTGACTGCAGATCAACTAAGTGGCCAAGGAATAGCGGCCCGCTGATTCCACCCCTAGGATTGAACTCTATCGACTGTGGACAGACTAAACATTTTGATGTTATAATCTGGCTTGTCAGGCTGTTTCAGCAGCCCACTGTAGGTACTTTTAGCAACATGCCAGTCCACTATATAGACTGTAAATAATTTAACACATAGTTTTGAATTCAGTGGCAGGATTTCCTGATTGTACTGTGCCTGTCTTTCAGTAATGTTTCAAATTCAGCACTTCATCAGCAGGTAGTACTTAGGCAGTCATGAGAAATTTGCTTGTTAACAGAAACCTTGTAAATTGTTCTGATATATTTTTGAAATAACAACGAGGTTGTTGATATATGTAGAGTCTCTTTTGACAGTAATGTTAACAAAAGGAAAGCATGAGTTCGCTAGACTCAACTGTGTGGTTGAAGGGTAGATAGTTCAACTTAAAGCACTTTGGTGAATTGTGCTATGCGACCGCGGACACACTCAACGCAAAACCATAACAGGAAAACTGGTGACAAGGCGAGGCAGTGCCCTTTGCGTTGACTCAACACAGAACCAGAAATCAGCCAATAGGCTTTGACACGCAATTATTATTAATGCAGTTGGGACAGGTTGTTCAAACACATGTTAAAAAAATCATGTGGTCGGTCACCCCTGTCATAGACTACGTGTGGCAGCTACATGTTTTCACTACACTCTTTCTACTCACTTCTACTACTAAATGTCTACTTGCTGAATGTATAGAAAGTTAACACCTACCACTGACAAATTCCTTGAGTATGTAAAGTATACTTTGTCAGTAAAAAAACAACTGATTCCAATCATGATAACTCTTCCCCAGGAGGATTCAATCGTTGGGAATAAGCCCCACTCTGGTGTCTGGTGGGGGATCTCCAGAGAAAGAGATTGACAAAGAGAGAGAGAGAGAGAGGTAAACACACACATGGAGTCTGTTTCACCACTTATCCACCAGACCAGGTGAACACACACACACACACACACACACACACAGAGGATGGCCAGCACAGTTGCAGTTTCAGTACATTTCCATTTATTGGTATAACATGAATGCGCTCAGAGCTTCAAGTAAGGAACATTTCTGTGGATGAACATTTACTGTAAAGTCATCCTAGAAGGATCTCTATTCACATATCAGACACCCTGCCCATGGCTGATCTCTATTCACATATCAGACACCCTGCCCATGGCTGATCTCTATTCACATATCAGACACCCTGCCCATGGCTGATCTCTATTCACATATCAGACACGCTGCCCATGGCTGAAGTCATCCTAGAAGGATCTCTATTCACATATCAGACACCCTGCCCATGGCTGAAGTCAGACACACTGCCTGCAAACATGTGGCCTTGGTGGCAACTTTACAGCACGAGCGCAGCCTGTTTCAGTTGTGGCTGAGACCTTATCTCCTGCAGGTGTCTTTATCATCACCTGCCATGCAAATAGCCTTTTCCTGTCCTCCCCCACTGTTTACGAACCGCCATCCTGCGGCTACGCCGTATATCATAAAGTCACAGTCAAGAGCCTTGGTAGCCTCCGAGTCTAACGCCGTTTTTGGCCCACGTGACGCATGTCCAAGCTGAAGTTGAGCACAGTGCTGTGGGCAAACAGACTGCAAAATATCCAAAGAGTGAATATCCTACTGTGCGTCATCTGTCCTTGGTTTCACACAACTATTCAGTGTCTCTTCGCAAACATACACACACACACACACACACACACACACACACACACACACACACACGTACAGAAATGTAGCATTACAACTGAGCTCAGTCACGCAGGTAACGCAACGTTAACGCTAAAAGCACTGAACAGTCATGAACACAAAGTGACAATGCTAGACTTATGCCCGTACTCCCCAAAGCAGACAGCTGACTTCATGCTCATCACAGAGCTTACTATCAGTGCAGACCAATTTGCAGTAATATAGCCTTGATGAATTTCAATCGTACTACAAGTTGCTTTATTAAATTAATCCAAAGTATATATACTTATCTACACTAAATGTAATATTGCATATTTGATACATCTAGATTAATGAAATGAATAGTGTTGTATGGAGTCACTGTTGGAGGAGTATGTCTGTCTGTCTGTGTGTGTGTGTGTGTGTGTGTGCGTGTGTGTGCGTGTGTTGGTTGGTGATGACTCTGATCTGGCCATAATATGGCTCTGATGTGCCATTGCTGCTTTCTGTAGGGGGCAACTGAGTATGAAGTTAGCAGTAGGTTAGGTGTCACTGATCTGAGGAGGAGAAGGCATCTCTCTGTCACGCACCACAGCTTGGTCTCCTCTGTGCCATGTGCATTGTGTGTGTGTGTGTGTGTCTGTGTATGTGTGTGTGTGAGCCACATGGTTCAATGACCACTGGTGTGGTGTGCCCTCAATATTCATGTGTATTCAGTTATATCAGTGTGTGTGTGTGTGAGAGAGAGAGAGTGAGTGCATGTGTATACAGCGTGTGTGTGAGTGTGCATGATTGTGTGTATAGAGTATGTATGTGTGTGTGTGTGTCTGGTGAAGGGTAGCATCAGTTAGCTGTGTGGTGTTTGGTCTCCAGGCAGAAGAGCTGCTGAGTTTCGTCATCCTCCTTCAGCATGGGGGTGAAGGTGAGGTGTCTGCCCCTGATTGTAGGAGTGATTGCTTTCCTGCACACCTTCCGGCACTCATGGATTTGGGACATCTGAGTTATGCCTCTGTGTGTGTGTGTGTGTGTGTGTGTGTGTGTGTGTGTGTGTGTGTGTGTGTGTGTGTGTGTGTGCACGCATGTGCACGTGTGTGTGTGTGTGAGAGAGAGAGAGAGAGAGAGAGAGAATGTGAACCTGTCTACATTAATCCGTGTGTCTGTGTGTGTGTGCGGACACGTGTGTGTGAGTGAGAGAGAGAATGTGCACTTGTCTACATTACTGTGTGTGTCCGTGTGTGTGTGTGTGTGTGTGTGTGTGTAGTGTGTGTGTGTGTGTGTGTGTGTGTGTGTGTGTGTGTGTGTAGTGTGTGTGTGTGTGTGTGTGTGTGTGTGTGCGCTCCCCGTTCTCTGTCTGCTCTGCCTGCACACTGCTCTGATCTTCGTGTGCTGATACTCTACTACAGAGAGGATTGTGAATTATTGAAAGAGAGCCTAGAGAGGAGGAGGGTTGAAGAGGAGAGAGGGAGGGAGGGATAGAGAGCGTAGAGAGGAGGTGGGTCGGAGAAGGAGAGAATGAAAGAGGGGAGGACAGGAATCATCTCTACTGGTGAATATTTTGGAAAGTGTTGATTGAGAATATGCAGAAATGGGAGCTGTGTGTGAGTGTGTGTGTGTATGTGTGAAAAGAAGAACTGCAGGGAGTGTGAGAGAGAAGAGGTGAAAATGTACGCAGAGTCTGAATATTCATGTGTGTGTGTTTGTGATTGTGTGTGTGTGTGTGTGTTTGTGTGTGTGAAAGAGTAGTCTGTGACTTACAAAGAGAAACAGAAAAGCTGTAAAAGCTGCTGTAGGTTATTAACGTACGTGTCTGAAAGAATTTCAGTTTGTCTCTTCTTTACATGTGTCGGTGCAGTGTGTGTGTGTTGGCTGTATGCGACAGTGTGTGTGTGTGTGTGTAAGAGAGAGAGAGCGACTATGTTTTAGTGTTTGGAAAAAACTGGAGTGAGCATGTAAATGAGAGCTCTTCCCCTTCTGTCCCCCCCTGCCAGAGAGCAGAGCTCAACTCTTCTGTATGCATAAAGGGGGTGTGGACACACACACACACACACACACACACACTTATGGCAGCTAGCCCAATTTAGGCTGCTGGCTTGTGACAGCGAGTGCATGTAAGAGCGCCCCCCCCCCCTCCCACAGACACACACACACACACACACACACACACACACACACACACACACACACAGACACACACCCTTCCCTCCTCCTGTGCCCCTGTGCTCTTCACCCCTGCACCCCTCAACGGTGATTTACTGCTCTGTCGTACGCGACGCGTCCCCACGGACCCCGTCTGAAGAAACACTCCATGATGTAACCAATGAAAAAGCCCCTTGCGGCAGCCCAGCCTGAAGTCCACAAATGAGCCAAGAGGGATTGAAGAGCCTGTGGGCTAACAGAGGCCACTGCGCCACAGCCCTGCTACTGTGCCACAGCCCTGCTACTCTGCCATAGCACTGCTACTGTGCCGTGTGTGTGTGTGTGTGTGTGTGTGTGTGTGTGTGTGTGTGTGTGTGTGTGTGTGTGTGCGGAGTACACCGTGGGATTGAAAGACAGTAGTTATGTAACGGACCACAAGTTCACTGTATACTGTATGCAAACACACACACACATGAGCACACACAAGCATGGTTGCGCAGGCATGCACACGCACGTGCACACACACACACCACACACCCCCACTCATAGTGGAATATGAAGGAAATCTGCATGGGTGAATGACTGAGAGTGAGAGGGGATAAAGAATGGTTCAGCTGCAGGGAACAGTGAACAGTACAATGTGCTTTTTCAGTCACACACACACACACACACACAAATAACAAGAACAATAGGAATACTAGGGTATTATGCTCTCTCTCTCTCTCTGTCCCTCTCTCTCTCTCTTCATCTGATGTGATGCACACATCCTAGGTGTGTGTGTCTGTCTGTGTGTGTGTGTGTGTGTGTGTGTGAGAGAGAGAGAGACCCAAAAATAGAGATGACTTAAATGAATGACTGCCATTTGAGAGAGGGAAAGAGAGAGAGAGGGAAAGATGCATTCTAGAGTAGTAAATGAAAATCTTAAGTAGTAATTGAAAGGGTGAGGAAATGGAGAGACTGTGTATCTCTTTCATACTGTCAGATTTTTTTTACTGTAGTGCAGCTCTGTAAAACGTGGAGTGGTGATGTTATAAAACGGTACTGCAGTGTGGATGGCAGGACACATGAGGTGGGGAGTGGGGTTTGGGTGTGGACTCCATGCGCGTAAAATTGGGCAGACTGGGTAGGGTAGCTCTGCCCCTAGGCACGCTGCTGCTGCGGCGAGCGCTACTACAAGTCGGGTGACCCACATCACGAGAAAGGGGCGGGGAGATAGTGGTTCGCCGAGATGTTTTTGTTTCTTCCCCTCTCCGTCGTTCAGTTGGCCCCAGACTCCATCTCGGTGTGTAGGCAAGTTGTGTGATGCTGTACAAAACGGAACAACAAAAAACGTCTCAAGGCTTTGGGGATAGCATCTGAGGACAACACTACAGCTTGCAAACATGCTCGGAACTCTGCTTCCGACTAGCGGTCAAAATCACGCTAAAAACTGAAACGCTGCCAAATAAATAATATCTCCCCATTATTTCGGAAGTGATATTAAAGACACCTACCTGTATCTTTTATAGACATGACACAGTGGTAGGCTATATGAATAAACACTAGTAGCCATTAGCCAACATAAAAAAACTACATGATCAGACCACCCAGTAATTAGATCCATGACAAGATTTCATCACAGTTATTTTGCCAAGAGAAATAATTGAAGCTGCCTATACGCTAGGCGGCAGTAAAGTGTAAGCAGTCCAGGTTTAACACTGCGTGTGAGCATCAGCTTCCGTTTCCGTTTCATATTGCCAAACGTTCTTTCTACGCCGCGCGACTGGAAAGTTGGCTATACATTTGCCATAATAAGCTTTTTGTCTGATTGGAATTTAGTTGATTCCCGCGGTATCTCCAAAGGATATAACAAGAATCATTCTTTACCTCTGACCACTCAAGCGTTTTATCGGTAAGATCATCGTCGCTCTAAAGACAACTTACTTAACGAGCAGGCTAACATTAGCTTGCTTAACCAACACTTGCTTGCCTGCCAGATAGCCTGTGAGGTTTAGCCTTAGCTACTAAGTTGCATTAGCCGCAATAATCAGATAGACTGCCTGTGAAAGCATAGGGTTGATACCTGTCAAGCTGTTGCTCCTAGTATCACAAGACAAGACAGTGACCTGTCAGGAACATAGATTGAATTAAACACAAGCTAAATGCTTATTTTTAGTAACGTATATCTATAGTTGTAGCCTCGCTCGTAACAGTAGCTAGCAAGCAAGTGATGTTTGTCCACAGGCTAACTTAGCGCTAGACGAATGCACGTAGTATGCTACGGATACATTTATGAATTCAGTGTATTTGTTACAACTAAGTGTCTTCAGTGGTTGCTGTAATGACGCTTGAAAAATGCGTTGACTCACGAGTTGACCAATTTGAGCTGTCTGCTTTGGGAGAGTACGGGCATAAGTCTAGCATTGTCACTTTGTGTTCATAACTCTTCAGTGCTTTTAGCGGTAACGCTGCGTTACCTGCGTGACTGAACTCAGTTGTATTGCTAAAGCGTTTGTTTCCGTGGCCGTAGAAAACGGGCTTTACCTTGTGCTCACCTCTCCAACGTGCAAACATTTTTTGCGCACCTTTTTTTAAGTGTTACCAAAAGTTTGTTCACTGCAATGACAAATCTTTTATTAACAGCACAGATGCACATTTTTTGACGGACTCGCCTCGTAAAATGTAAAAATGACAGTGATAACATCAAGGACTTCATGTTCAGACTTGGCCATAGTCTTCTCTAGGTCACCTCTGAACCAGACCTCCAGTATTGTGTTACTGTGAAATAAAAGATGCACCTGTATTATCTGCTGTTGCGTCTGGTGGAATGTAAATGAGAGCCAATCAATGTTGCTATTCTTGTGCATGAGGAAAATAAAGATAATTCATTCCAAAAGTTAGGCACACCTTTGCACCCACTGTAGATACAAAATAAAGAGGCTGTAGTGTAAAAAAGCTTGTTTGACACACAGTCTTTTAAAGGCAGGGGTTGTGTGAGTTCTCCGGAGCATGTCGTTGCCGAAGCGGGAGGTCGAGGAACTCCGGCCGTGGGTGGAGCGGACGGTGAAGAAGGTTCTAGGCTTCTCTGAGCCCACTGTTGTGACAGCGGCTCTTCACTGTGTGGGCAAGGGCTTGGACAAACGGAAAACCACAGGTGAGAGTGTGTGTGTGTGTGACACCTGCATGTGATTGTGACTGAATCTGTGTTGTGAGGACTGGTGATCAGAGTTGGCATACGTGAATGTGAGTCAAGCCCCCTCGCTCTTTTGTTGCTTTCTGCAGACCAGCTCAGACCCTTCCTGGATGAGTCTGCGGGTGGGTTTGTGGAACGCCTCTTTGAAGCCTTAGAAGAAAGCAAGAACTCCCGTGGCAACAAGGCCGGTGGCGAGCGGAACCGCAAGAGAGACCTCAAGGTGAGTTTGTGTCCAGTGTGTTTTACCATGCTGCCATGAGGTCAAAAAATAAGATGCAATGTGGCCCACTGTTGCATTAATCTCATATGTGCATCGCACATTATAGTTTGAAGTGTTTTAGGAGTGCCATCTTTTTCAGGAGTCTCATTGAGCAGTGGTTTAGATGGCTAGTTTTCTGATCTAAAACACAGGCGATCTTAATCAAAAGCTGTTGCTCTTAATTTTGCTTTAAGCCTTGGGAGCTTATATTTATTAGTATGTGCCCCCCAAACGGAACAGTAACCCTGAACAAACGGAACAGTAACCCTAAACAAACGGAACAGTAACCCTGAACAAACGGCACAGTAACCCTGGTCACCCCCAATGTAAACAGTGCTCCTCAATGGACACAGCTTTCCACTCACAGTAGGATATCACTAGCAGTTGCTCTTACGCATGATGGGTCCATGATTGAGTCCTCTACCGGGACACCATGGAACTGTAAAGAAGGGGTGGGAATAACTTTCAGGAAGAATCCAGTGTGAATCGGTCTATATCCCTGTAGTTCCAGGTCACGGATCGCTGTCTGAAGGAAGAACGCAATTATTTGATACAACATGGGCGAGTAATGAAGCAACAGCTAACGTGAACTGAACGGGACACAGTAGCTTACTTGTAGCTTCATTTTCACTATTCCCAATTCAGTTAACGTTAGCTGTCGCTACAGCTTCTACATCTTGATACTCAGAGTATTGGTGTGAGCAGTGTTTGGGTAACTGAGATGAATGACAACAATAATAATCATCATCATCTCTACTCTTTTGATGCTGTGAGGGCAATCTAGTCTCTGCATTTAACCCAATCATGAATTAGTGAAACACACACAGCACACAGTGAATTGATGTACATGCTAACCTGGAGCAGTTAGCTGCCTGCTGTAGCAGCGCCCGGGGAGCAGTTAGGGGCTTAGTGCTGAAGGGCACTTTAGCCATACTCCACTGGCCGGAGATCAAACCAGCAACCCTTCGGTTTCAAGCCCAAAGCCCTAACGAGTCGGCCAAGGCAGCCCCCAGAAAGCCAGGCCAGAGCACCGCATCCTAACCACTAGAAACACAGTGTGAATGATGTGGACATGGGCGTGCCCTACCACTACCCCCCTAGCCGCTGACAGTGTGCTGTTTGTTTGTGTGCTAGGACGTGTTTGGGGATGAGATGGAGGGTGCGAAGGAGGTCCCTGAGGCTGGGGATTCCGCCCCCAAAAAGAAGCGAGGTCCCCGCTTTGTGGAGGTCGAGGAACCCGAGGTGATTCCAGGGCCGCCTGCAGAGAGCCCCGGGATGCTTACCAAGATGCAGGTAACGCACACACACACACACACACACACACCTCACAGGTAATAAAGCACGGTCACGCTTCACAGGTCATACACTGTTACACCTCTCAAGCAAGCTCACATAAAGGATATGTTTTATGTCTGAATTTATATATTTTGTTCTAGAGATCTGCCTTGACACATATTCTGGAAGTAGTTTGTAGTGGTAGTGTTTGACCGTGTGTGTGTGTGTGTGTGTGTGTGTGTGTGTGTGTGTGTGTGTGTGTGTGTGTGTGTGTGTGTGTGTGTGAAGATCAAGCAGATGATGGAAGCTGCCACTCGGCAAATTGAGGAGAGAAAGAAGCAGCTCAGCTTTGTGGCTCCCACTCCTGTTCCTCAGGTAAGCTGTAAACATATATATATATATATATTACGAACACATCCCAACGCTCCCCAGGTACGCCCTAAAAAAAGACACACACACACAGCAGCTGTAACTGGCACCAGTGAACCCGCATGTTTAAGATCTGAGCCTCTTTGTGTTTGTCTCATGTTGCCTGTCATCTTTGCAGCCCCGGCTGCCACTGCCCACGCCACCTGCCCAGCCGGAGCTGCGTCTGCCCTTGCCCACGCCCCCTCAGCCGCCCCTGGGCATGGCCCAGTCCATCCCGCCCTCACAGGCCGCCAGCATCATGAATGATGCCATCGAGAAGGCGCGCAAGGCTGCTGAGCTGCAGGCCCGCATCCAGTCCCAGCTGGTCTCCAAGCCGGGCATCCTGGGGGCGCTAGGCAACGCTGGCCCCCAGAATTTCGTCGCTCTTGCCAACCTGCATGCCATGGGCATCGCCCCACCGTGAGTCTTACACACACACACACACACACACACACACACACACACATACGTATGCACACAGTTCATACACACACTCTCATGCATTGTGAATGCATATACAAAGAATGCCCAGTCGCGCACACACACACACACATTCTGTCTTATATAAACATTTCCTCTAAATGTTAACTTTACATCTGTGTGTGAGTCCTACAGTTTCCTTCCTGACGTGTGTGTGTTTGTGTGTAAGCAGTAAGGTCACGGAGGTGCGTGAGGTGAACAAGCCCACACCTCTGATTTTGGATGAACAGGGACGCACTGTAGACGCCAGTGGCAAAGAGGTGGAGCTCACACACCGCATGCCTACACTTAAGGGTGAGGAACACCACACACACACACACTCACACTCATTCAAACCCTATGCCTGAAGTCCTGACATATACACACACACACACACACTCATTCATTCAAACCCTATGCCTGAAGTCCTGACGTATACACACACACACACACTCAAACCCTATGCCTGAAGTCCTGACATATACATACATACACACACACACACACGCACACACACACACACACACACACACAATCATTCAAACCCTATGCCTGAAGTCCTGACATACACACACACACTCATTCAAACCCTATGCCTGAAGTCCTGACATACATACACACACACACACAGACACACACACACACATTCAAACCCTATGTCTAAAGTCCTTACATACACACACACACACACACACACACACACACACACACACACACACACAATCATTCAAACCCTATGCCTGAAGTCCTGACATACACACACACACTCATTCAAACCCTATGCCTGAAGTCCTGACATACATACACACACACACACAGACACACACACACACATTCAAACCCTATGCCTGAAGTCCTGACATATACACACACACACACACACACTCATTCAAACCCTATGCCTGAAGTCCTGACATACACACACACACACACACACACACACACACACACACACGCACACACACGCACACACACACACACACACACTCACTCACACTCATTCAAACCCTATGCCTGAAGTCCTGACATATACATACATACACACACACACATTCAAACCCTATGCCTGAAGTCCTGACATATACATACACACACACACACAGACACACACACACATTCAAACCCTATGCCTGAAGTCCTGACATATACATACACACACACACACACACACACACACACACACACACACACACACACACACACACTCATTCAAACCCTATGCCCGAAGTCCTGACATACACACACACACACACACACACACACACACACACACACACTCACACTCATTCAAACCCTATGCCTGAAGTCCTGACATATACATACATACACACACACACACACACACACACACACACACACACACACACACACACACACACACACACACACACACACACACATTCAAACCCTATGCCTGAAGTCCTGACACACACACATACACACACACACACACACTCACACTCATTCAAACCCTAACCCTATTCTGAAGAGTATACTTGGTTGGGCTGACTGTTGCATGAGTATATTAAAGTTCCTTGTCTTTTATTGGTTGTATGTCATAAACATGATTAACACACATAATTGCACAAATATTTCACCCTATGTGTAATGAATATGTGTAATAATTTCACTATTACGATGAATTATCAGAATGAATGACATTTTTGGCAATATTCAAATTTTATGATACACACGCACACACTCTCTCTCTCAAAACCTGAAACTGATCAAGGCTCTAACATACCTGCCTGGCCTGACATAGTTTTCATTCTCATCCTCATGTTCACAGTTTAATGTCATGTTTTTGTTTTAGCAGTACTGTACTCCAGTCTGTTTGCCTACATAATTATTGTTTCTTCTGCAGGGCTTTAAGACATGTGTCTTGTTTTCGCTCCACGTATTGCCCCCCCCCCCCCCTCGGAGCCAACATCCGCGCGGTTTAACTTTATGTTCTATATTGTTCTATATTGTTCTACATTGTTCTTGTGCTTCTTGCCCCTGCAGCCAACATCCGCGCGGTGAAACGGGAGCAGTTCCGGCAGCAGTTGAAGGAGAAGCCAGGTGAAGACCTGGAGTCCACCTCCTACTTTGACCCGCGTGTCAACATTATGCCCGCCCAGCGGGCCCGCAGGGGCTTCAAGTTCCACGAGCACGGCCGCTTCGAGAAGATCGCCCAGCGCATCCGCACCAAAGTAAGTCACTGAGCGGGCGAGTAGGGAGGCACCCAGGGGTCCTTGGATATGGATCATTCAGTTGTTTACTGTCAAAAGAGCAGGCAGTGCAAATACTGTTCAAGGTTAACAGGCTGAAGTCATACAGTTGTGCTGCCTTACCTAGAAGATGTCCAAACAACTAGTCGATTACCAAAACATCTGTCGGGTAATACAAGAGTTTAATCTGTCAGGTAATACAAGAGTTTAATCTGTCGGGTAATACAAGAGTTTAATCTGTCGGGTAATACAGTAGTTTAATGGGCATTTATTTGATGCCAGGAAATCAGCTAAACTCTGTCTTTGTTCTCCTCTCTACCTTCCACTCTGTATTGCGCGCTCCCCCACCCCCATGCTCTCTCTCTCTCTCTCTCTCTCTCTCTCTCTCTCTCTCTATCCCCCCTTTCTCTCTCTCTCTCTTTTTTCTGTCTATCCCCCCTTTCTCTCCATCATGTGTCTCATAGGCCCAGCTGGAGAAGCTGCAAACAGAAATCGCTCAGGCTGCCAAGAAGACGGGCATCCAGGCGTCCACTAAGCTGGCACTGATTGCACCTAAGAAGGAGCTGGGGGAGGGCGAGGTGCCCTCCATCGAGTGGTGGGACTCTTACGTCCTTCCCTCAAACATTGAGCTGTAAGAGACCTTCCACTCGCTCAGCTGCACCACTGACTTCACATCAACACACTCTCTTGAACACGTAGTTAGAAGAATTGTGCAAAATTCAGAATTGATTTGCGAATGACGTGAATTTCAGTTGAATTTGAATAGAGGTAGCCAATAGGATGCAGAATTGCAATTCAAATCTGCAGCCACAACAGGCCCCATGTACTTAATTGCTGTAGTGCCTCTAGGTTGTGTGCGTCTCTCTCTCTCTAACACCCTAACATACACTGTGTGTGTCCATTTCTCACCCAGAGGTCCTGACACAGTCTTTGATGAGATTGAGTTATTTGGGGTGACCAACCTAGTAGAGCATCCAGCACAGATGAGCCCTCCAGGTAAGCTGCTCCAGATCACCTGACACACAGCCAGCGTCTCGTGCTTTTTCACATTGTAATATTCAACTGTCATTTATCTCAGTGTCTGCGTTTACTTCATGCTAGTCAGTGCTGTGTAAGAAACTAACATTACAGTTAGGAAATATTTATTTCAGTTTAATTTATTTCTCCCTCTCTACTGTGATTCTGTCTCATTCTGTCCCCAATTTCCCTTGTCTTCACCTCTCTCCTCATTCTTACACTGATCTCCTCTTCCCTCTGCTCCTGTCTCATCTTTTCTTTTTCTTTTTTTTTTTTCTTCTTTTCTGATCCCCTGTTCCCTCTCCTTTTCTTTTCTCCTCCCCCTCTCCTTTTTCTCCCTCTCTTCCCCTTTCATTGTTCCTCTCTTGTGTCCTGTCTGCTCTCTGCATGCATACCCCCCCCCCCCCCACACACACACACACACAGATACACACACACACACACACAGATACACTTGCCCTTTCTTCTTTTGTCTTTTTTAGCTTCTGCAACCTTTTTTAATGTCCAGATCTATATGTTTATACCGTATTTATTCTCATATTTATTGGGTTTTATTTGGTCCTTAGTTTTCTTGTAAAAACTCTCTCTTTTCTCTTCCCTGTGTGTGTGTGTGTGTGTGTGTGTGGGGGGCCCATCAGTGGACACGGACAAGCCGGTGACACTGGGTGTTTACCTGACCAAGAAGGAGCAGAAGAAGCTGAGGAGGCAGACCAGGAGAGAGGGCCAGAAGGAGGTGCAGGAGAAGGTCCGACTCGGCCTAATGCCACCTCCAGAGCCCAAAGGTACAACACGCATGCACACATGCGCACACACACACTCACACATACATATACAGGTGCGCACTTTCCTTCTTAAAATGATTGTCTATCTTGGTTTCAACTCACAAAAGCACACACACGTCTACGTTGAAATTCAAAAGTATCTCGGTCCCAGCACACACACACCTCTCTTGCCACAAACATTGAGAGCATAGCAGTCCTGTGTGTGGTCCTCATGCCACTGTGTGTTGTGTGGTCCTCAGTGCGGATCTCCAACCTGATGCGGGTGTTGGGAACGGAGGCGGTGCAAGACCCCACTAAGGTGGAGGCCCACGTCCGCGCCCAGATGGCCAAAAGACAGAAGTGAGTTTCTGCTCTATCTGTCTCTTGTCTCTTCTGCTCTATCTCTCTCTCTTGTCTCTTCTGCTCTATCTCTCTCTTTTGTCTCTTCTGCTCTATCTCTCTCTCTTGTCTCTTCTGCTCTATCTCTGTCTTTTGTCTCTTCTGCTCTATCTCTCTCTCTTGTCTCTTCTGCTCTATTTCTCTCTCTTGTCTCTTCTGCTCTATCTCTGTCTTTTGTCTCTTCTGCTCTATCTCTGTCTTTTGTCTCTTCTGCTCTATCTCTGTCTTTTGTCTCTTCTGCTCTATTTCTCTCTCTCGTCTCTTCTGCTCTATTTCTCTCTCTTGTCTCTTCTGCTCTATCTCTGTCTTTTGTCTGTTCTGCTGTCTCTCTCTCTCTTGTCTCTTCTGCTCTATCTCTGTCTTTTGTCTCTTCTGCTGTCTCTCTGTCTCTTGTCTCTTCCTCTCCTCTTCCTGCTGTAGGATCTCCTCCTCTCAGATTCCCACTTTCATCCATGAGTCTCCATCTATCTTTGTCTCTCCTCGGCTTTGGCTTTTAAATTTAAGGATTTATTTTTCCTTCTCTCTCTCTCAACTCATCTCTCTTTCTCAACTCGTGTCTCCCCCCCCCCCCCCCCCCCCCCAATGTCCATAGGGCTCATGAGGAGGCCAATGCAGCTCGTAAGCTCACAGCAGAGCAGAGGAAAGAGAAGAAGGTGAAGAAGCTCAAGGAGGACCTCACTCAAGGCGTTTACATAGCTGTGTACAGGTCAGACACACACACACACACACACACACACACACACACACACACAAACCTCTTATAGGTGCCCCCTCCTAAGCCCTGACCCTTGGTCTAACATCCCAATTATCTACCGGAAGTAGTTTGGGAACAGAACAGAATATTTATTGTTCTTGTGTTTGTCATGGAAACAGTCTATTAGGAGGGCATGGACATGTTTGATAAGAGTGTGTATGGACATGTTTTGTGTGGTATGTGCGTGTATGGACATGTTTGATGTGTGTATGCATGGGCACAGACATGGATATGTGTGTGTTTGTCTGCTAATCTCTCTCTGTATTGATTGGCGTGTTTCAGGATCAGAAACCTGTCCAGTCCTGCCAAGAAGTTTAAGGTGGAGGCCAACGCCAACCAGCTGTACCTTACTGGCACAGTCATGCTGCATAAGGACGTCAACATAGTGGTGGTGGAGGGGGGTAAGAGAACATAGTGGTGGTGGAGGGGGGTAAGAGAACATAGTGGTGGTGTGCTGTGGGGGGGTAAGAGAACATAGTGGTGGTGTGGGGTGGTAAGATGGATAATGTGGTGGTGGAGGGGGTAAGATGGATATTAGTGGTGGAGGAGTGGAGAGAGAGATAACAGTGGTGGTGGAGGGAGCTAAGATGGAGAGAGAAAGATAACAGTGGTGGAGGGGTGGAAGATGGGTGGAGAAAAGTGGTGATGGAGATTGAGAATAACAACATGGTGGTGGAGGGAGGTAAGATGGATGCATTAATGGAGAGAACACATGGATGGAGAAAGGGAGTGAGACGGAGAGATAGAGAGGGGAAGAGTGGGACCAGTCAAACCCAGTGTGGAGTGACATGAGGTCCTAAGTGATCACCACCGTCTCTGTGTGTCTAAAGAACGTCCTAACTGTCCTCTCTGTCCTCTCTGTCCCTCAGGTCCAAAGGCCCAGAAGAAGTTCAAGCGTCTGATGCTGCATAGGATCAAATGGGACGAGGGAAACTCCAAGAGAGATGGTGAGTGAGTGCAGCTGGGTCAGCAAGTCTCAACCCTGTGTCTGTCCTTTAATTGAAACCATAGTGAACTGAAAACCTGGACGTATTACCTCAGGGCTTAAAGTACTGTACATACAGTAATTCACGTCATGGCAAAGCTGTTGCAAGTAGATCATTCTCCATGGTCACGTAGAAATTGTCAAGTAACTTCACGCATAGACATTTCACAAGACATGTAATATGTTCTTAAACAAGGAAAACGACACTGCTGAGTTAAAACACTTATTAATGGTCCCTAATTCTGCTCTCTCTGTCCATTAGTAGCTGAAGGACTGGATGACGAGGGAGCGAGAAAGAATAACAAATGCTCCCTGGTTTGGGAGGTAAGTCGATCACTGGAATCCCGCAGTAATCCATCATGCCTGTAATCTAGTATGTATGGGTCTTGCGTATGTACGTTTGCTTTGGTATGCCATAGGTCAGTGGTTGTCAAACTAGGGGGACGAGAACCCCTGTCGGTGCTTGACTCAGTTCTAGGGGAGTGAAGGGCTCTCAGCTCTCACCAGCATAAAGATAATATAGTATAGATACTCAAGATAATATAGTATAGATACTCAAGATAATATACAAGTATAGATACTCAAGATAATATAGTATAGATACTCAAGATAATATAGTATAGATACTCAAGATAATATACAAGTATAGATACTCAAGATAATATACAAGTATAGATACTCAAGATAATATACAAGTATAGATACTCAAGATAATATACAAGTATAGATACTCAAGATAATATACAAGTATAGATACTCAAGATAATATACAAGTATAGATACTAACATAATATAGTATAGATACTCAAGCTATCCCCCATACAGCCCTGTTGTAAACTACAGTGTTATGTACCATTTATGTAACGTGTTCACGTTGTTATGGCAGCAATGAATATTCAAAGATCTTAGTAGTTAATGTAAGAAGCTGTGTGTGGTGCCAAGGGTTCACGGGAGGAGCAGAGTGTCTATGGGGTACACGACAGTTAAAAGTCTGGGGTCCACTGTCATAGGTCATTAATGTTGTATGTTCATTAAAGCAGACCTAAGCGTCAGTTGAACTACTGTGCTGTTGCTAAGGATAGGAGGCCCATGTTTTCATCAGTCCCACTGTCCTCTCCAGGGAACAGCAAAGGAGCGCAGCTTCGGAGACGTGAAATTCAAGCAGTGCCCCACAGAGAACATGGCCCGGGAACACTTCAAGAAGCACGGAACCGAACACTATTGGGATCTGGCCCTGAGCCAGAGTGTGCTGGAGAGCACCGATGACTGAGGAAAGGGAACCACACGGAACTGCTAGAACATGTGGCTGTGGGCAGCAGATTGGCACTGTAACAGAGACAGATCTGCGGATGCTGAGGGGGGCGGGGGGATGTGCGTGTGTTTGGGACTGCAAGCGTACATTTTCCAATGCCGATATCAGGACAATCTAGGATGCTTTTCTTTTCTGAAAGTGCTATGCGAAATGTTCAACGAAATTGTCTGAGGCCACAATGTGTTTAATCAGTAATCCTTTTAGCGTGTGTGTGTGTGTGTGAGTGTGAGTGTGTGTGCATCGGTTTGAGTGTGGGTGAGTGTGCAGCAGTTCTCTGTCCTGGTGTGGTGTAAAATGTACTTCAGCCTGTCTATTGAAGTCTCCCCCCCCCCCTTGAAATGCCACACAAGTACCACACAATTTTTTTATTTTTTTTTATTTTTTATTTTTTTTCCCCCTCCCCCCCATCTGACTTGTTGAATCATTATGTGTACAGCACATACTCAACAGCAAAGCCTGTTTTGTACCAAGTGGAAAAACAAGTCTATCAGTGTGTGGTTTGTGAGAAACGTAGTGTTACTTTATTGTACTTGATGAGAAGAAACTTTGGCAAATATCAGACTGATCAAAATACTGGAAAAAAATGGAGGTTGGTTTGGCAGTGGTCAAGGTCAGATGGAACAAAATACTGTCCAAAAAATGGAGATCGGTTTGGCAGTGGTCAGTGTCAGGCTGAACAAAATATTTGTAAGAAATTGTTGCGTTTTAGACTCACCTGACCTTTGACGGCATTTGTCTATTTGCTTTTAGTGTTATTGCTACCTTTTAGTTCTCCCCCCCCCCCCCCACACGCCAACCATGGCCTACTGATGGTCTTTGTACACATGTAAATATGCCTTAACCAACAACTGTGGAGAGGGTCATTAAAAAGAAAGAGAAACTAGAGGTGTATACTCTTAACCTGTGTGTTTTTTATGCGGTTGTAGTCCAAAGCAGGCAGTGACACAAGCCCATAATGGTGGAACGTAAATAGATAACGTTGCGTCTGCATAAAGCTGCACGTCTCTAGGTAACACCACAAGCATAAAAACTTTATCAAAATGAACTGTGTGTACTTTAGTCACATTGACTGTTTCAGTATTTGGTGTTTCACAGTAAGAATATGTTTGTTTTTGTTGCGAGTTTCTGACGTTATTGTGTTTATATAAAAAAGTGGGATAATACTCGATTATGAACCTTGGCTAAAAACATAGGCAACTTGTAGTCTGTCATGGTTACTACTGATTGTAATTTTTCTGCATGACCCCTGGCAGTTGGGTTTGCCCCCTTGAGTCGTGGATCTGCCCAAGGTTTCTTCCGAGATTAACTGAACATAAGGGAGTTTTTCCTGCCCCTGTTGCTCTTGGGTGCTCCTTCTGTGAAGGCGCTGTATAAATAAAACTGAACTGAGTTGAATTATATATAATTCTTGACGCGGCATTTGGCGCATCCATGTTAAATGTACAATATATAGACGTTTTTTTGCGTTTTGGCTGCATGCTTGCTCGTCTTCAGGGGGCGTGCAGACTCCACTGTCTACGCTTGTTGTTACCCTAGAGCGAATGCGAGTTGAGCTTCACCGAAGCTGCCTGCCTGCCTGCTAGTCAGCCCTTCTGCACAGTATTGGAAACATGGCGGCTGGACCCGGAGCTGCCAGTAGTGGCCACGGTAGTGGCCGTGCCTCGTCCGGCGGTTTCGAGGCTTCTCTGGACCGTCGCTTTCAAGGAATTTCAAACACGATGGATTCGATACAAGGATTATGCGCCTGGTGCATCGAAAATAAGAAACACCACAGCCTTATAGCGCGCTACTGGATGAAGTGGCTCAAGAAATGTGAGTGGCTTGCGAGCTAGCTTAGCTCCTAACGTTAATTCAGCACGCTAGGTAGCAGTTGGTGCTAAGTAGCTACTTGGCTGTTTATTTCTGGTGACGATGCGTTTCAGGTAGAGTTAAGACTGAAACAAATTGCTATTGCTGAAAATAAGTGCGATATGCATGAACAAAAATGTTGAGCTCTAGTCCAACTAGCAGCCATGGTGTAGCTCTTTAGCTTGAAATTATTTAGCCAGTTTTAGACGATTGTGCCGCTCAGTGGCTGCAGGCCGTCTGTCCGTTCATTTAACCCGTAACGTTATGTGATCCCGATTGGGCTCATTGAAACGTTTTGATTATTCTTAGCCGCTATTGCATTTTAAAGTAAAAAGGCTGATCAAAGTAGATTGTTTTGTGGATATTGAGTGTTTAATTGCGTCTTCCTTGTGGGTTCGAAAATCTACGAAGTAGATGGTCGATAAACATAGTTAGCTTGGTGCTAACCAGTAAGGTCAGTGTTGTCATTATGTCCATTAACGTTAACATTAAGTAACCATCAACTTTAACAAATTGACTGTTGGTGTTGCATCAAATTCTTCAAAGTAATAGTAAGAAGCTTTATGTACTAAACGTTTAGTGCATTAAGCCGTTTCTAAAATTTGATTAGTTGAATGTTTTGAAATAATACACAACGCCATTCAGGGAAAATAAATTCTGTGCAAACCTGTTTTTTTTTGCTGTGCGTCCTCCGTGGACAGACCCAAGCCACACATTTGAATGCTTCCAGAAAATGAGAGAGGGCTTGTAACTGTTGTAACGTTATCCGTCAGAGTAACTGTTTGGATATATAATAACCCACCATATAGTATTGAGATATCTGCCAGAAAAAAGCCGAAGTTAGAGTGTCGTCGTATTCTCTTCTGTTCAGCTGTCAGACTTGGGGTGATTTGTTGGGTAAAATTTACTGAATTTAAGATATATAAAGTTCAGGCACTGGATAAGCAAGCTGTTGCCAACGTGTATTTTAACGTTAATTTACTAGATTTTAACACTTCGTGTTTTTCAACTGAAGTTTCGCACTACTCTGCCCGTGGATCATAGCAGAGGGCTTGATGTTGATTCCAGTGAAGCATCATTCTGGAAGAAGCCTGTAAAGTGCTAGAGCGGTTTAATGGCAGTGCAGTGAACAGCGTATGCTAATCCATGAACTAATGAGGAGTTCGCAGTGTATAGTCTGTTGTCACCCCATGAATAACATAATTACAAACGGTATGTTCCACCATCTTAGACAGGTCTGATGGGGCATGAAGTCTTTGGTTTCCTGCCATAGTCCTGCTGTTTGTTGAACTGACCCTGCGTTCTGTGTTGGCGGCATGCATGCCCCTGCTCTTGTTAGCTTGTAACCTGGCTGCAAAGCACACATCATTGCAGGGTGTGCTTTGGACTATAGATATGCTACATAGGGCTACGTAGTGTAAGTGCATTTGTTGAGTGATAAGTGGTCACATTGCCTGAGTGGCCGTGCTATGAGAGACCTGACCAGTGCACATCCAGATAGATGGGCAAAGGACCAGTTAAATCCCACTTCACTGGGCATAGCAGTGATGAAACTGGGTCAGTCCCACTCCGTCAGCACACTCTCAGCAGTCTTCACCAGCTTCAGAACAGCTCACTACCTCATATATTACAGCACTTACAGTCATTTGAATCCATGGCCTCATGTAACAAGTCACAATGTCATTATCATAACACACTGCCTCATAATGTTGACTTATTGGTTCACCTCATGTAACGCCCTGTCTCACATCATAATAACCCACTGCCTCTGCTCCCAGTTTCACACAACAGCTTACTGTCATCCAATAACTTACTGCCCACTGAAGCTCAAATTGTTTCTACTTGCAACACAAAGATCTGAAATCTTCTCAGAACACTTTTATCCATGAACTGTAATTGACTTATGTGACATGACTTGTGTTGATGTTGGAAAATGAATTATGAATCCATTGTATGAAATCAATGAGCTGTGCTTAACAATGGCGAGAGCCATTAGACTTAGTAATGATGATTCAGCAGCATTCTGACTGTTTCATTTTAAGAAACTGGTACTTCCAAGAATATCTCCTGGCTTAAATTTTGAGAATGCACTTAACATCTTAATGTTAATCTCTCTTCTATACTGTACTTTTTATTACACTATTGTACTTTCAACTTAAAACAGTGCAGTTTTTATGTTAGCAATATGCACTCTTTGTTATTTTATTTCATTGTGTTGTAGCTTGAATGTTGTCCCCTTTTGTAAGTCGCTTTAGCCTCTGCTAAATTCATAAATGTAAATGGAACTGCAGAACTTGATCGTGTGTTTTAACGTATGAACCACTGTGGTAGTGAGATGGCAGTTAGTGTGGGAAGAACTGGATGACTGCCATGATTCCTTCCAGCGGCGTCAGTGCTGAACCCCATACAGCAGTGGGTGTGTTCCAGGCTGGGCTTCATGAGAATGAGGCAGGGATGCACCAGTAGCGAAATTATGGGCTGCTTTAGTGTATCCACATCAGGCTGGTGGTTGGACATCTGATAGTGTTGACCTCTGGTTGAGTGTCTGTAGCCTAGATGTGAGCTGTTTGTGGATATGGACAGATCTCTGCCTGCCAGCTGGTCTGCGGCCGATTTAACACGTTGAATTGGAAACAAGAGACCGTTGGCACTCAGTGTCGTAGTCAGGAAAACAAAACATAGGCCTATTCACTGAAGCTTTTTTAGATATTTCAGCTCTTCACACTACTGTCCCTAGATGTACTTGTCCACACATAACAGTGTTTAGGCTAAACAGTGCAGAATTGTAGGCTATATGAGGAAGTGTTCTGTAAATATATGTACGTTTTGATGCAGTGTAACAGAAAAATGTCATAGTCGTATTAGTTGCTAATATGCTAAAAGCAGCCAGGAGGCAGCAGACATCAGCTGCAGTATTGTGTCTCTAGGCCACTTGCTAATTAGCATTTAATGCTCTGAATGTTGCTGTAACTCAGTCCATCACTGGGCAGAGGCCGAGCTGTTGCAGGAGTCACAACATGTTTTCTTTGTACTCTAAGCATTTGCCAAAAGTCACAGGCTGCATATGTATTTAATGTAGTGACTGTTAGTTCAGGGTTAGTTACTGATGTTTGTGAGTTCTGGGTTTGATGAATCATTAATGATTTATATAGTTAGATGATTATTATTTTGATCTTGTATTAGCTGGGATATGGGGCCCTGCCCCACAGGGTAAATGCATGTGATTCTTGAAGGGGTTTACTAAAATATTGAGACACTATACGCTAATAGAGGACTATGGTAATGTTTTGTTAAATTTTATTGACTCTGAGAAAGGCTGATAGTCATGCATGTGGTCGTGTACTTTAAACAGATATATGTAGTTTAACAGGTTCCCAACATGTACATTGAACACCAAGCCCAAATATACAAAGCCCCCCGCTGTTTGTTTGGTACACACACTCTGTGAAGTGCTGTGTTTGCCACTGCTTCCTGTGTTGGGAGACGAACGCACTGAATGTTTTGTGCAGTTTGACAGTCACTGTGGGCCTGTAGCTGGTCATGTCAGCAAGGCTTAGGCTCCAATGAACAGCCCTGATGCAGACATTCACTACTCTTTTCCTCAGTCAGCTAAATCTTCCCCTCTTGGCTCCTTGCTCATATGTGTGTGCAGACTGTCATGTCCATAACCCCAACAAAATGCCGTGGTATTTAAAATGCAAATGATTATGTGAGAAGTTTCATAAAATGAGTTCTACAGCCAAGAAGAGTGAATGCTCAAATGTGATGTAATCATCACTGACATCATGCCACACCATGGCACTGTGTTGGCGTTATGGAATTGCCCATAGATTCGTTTGTTTTAATCTTTTGCTGTTGCCCTTGTTTGGCGGTAGGCTGTGTCTCATAGGGTCTGAGTGTTGTGCAGAGGATCCATTTTAAAACTGGTCACAGTCCTCCACTTCAAACCCCTGTGACAGTGGTGGGCCTTGGATTTATTAGTGTGGACTTGAGTTCCAGTAATCAGGCCTCCGCTGTAGGAACTGGGCACTCCACCCAGCTACTGGGAACATGTGCAGTCTACTGTGCTAGAAGAAGTGTCAGGAAGTCAAGTGTCATGAGCCTATCCCTAACGGAGGCACGTAGGCCTCATTAGGCTACATAAATTCAGCAGCCAATTAACTTGTATGCAACCCCTCCCCCTCCTCATTTTGCTCCTAAAGGAGGGTGGTGATTGGCTGGAATTGTAATTTAGTGATTACAGTCATTTACACTTCCTTTTTAAGAGTCTGTAAATCTGTCCTCTGATAAATGATTCTTTACAGTTTATTTTGAAAGATTATGATTATAAGGTTATGAGTCTGCTTGAGTGTCAGACTTTTCTTTTCTGTAGGGTTTCGCCTGTCCGCATCAGCAAGGCATTAGTGGGACTGTTGTAGGACTGCTGGCATGTTAGCATCTCTTACTGTAGGCTACATCTCCTCATCAACTGCTTTGGGTTCTCTAGCTGTTCTGTGCAGTTGAGCCTGATGTGTTTGCTAAATCAAGAGGCCATTCCTCATGACGGATGCATTCTGTACATACTGTACATACTGCATATACTATATATGCCAAACTGCATTTTGTTACCTGTATTTATACATTAGTAATGACAATAAAGTTGAATCTAATCTAATCTAATCTAATTCTGAGAAAACCATTGGTCTGGTGTTTAGCTGCAGAAGTGGCTGTGTTGATTGAGCCAAAAGCATCTATGTTTACTTTTAGGCTAGTTTTATGAAATTGCACATGGTGTAAATGATTGAAATTAATGTAACCACTTGACAACATCACCTCTCCTCTTGTCAAAAGGAATTCTGAACTGTCTGCTGATGTGTGCATGCAGTGGCCTGTTTCTCTGTAAATAGGCCTAGAGCTCGTTAGATTTATGTTGGTCTAGTTTTATTTGTCTCTGTTGTGCTGATGCCAGTGTCTGATATAGGCTACCAGTGAGGCTACCAGTGAGGCTACCAGTGATGCTTAGTCTCGCCTCTTTAAATGCTCTTGGCTTTACAGAGGGCTTTTTTTGGGGGTGGGGGGGTGTTCAGTGGAACAACATCAGACACAGAATTAAGTTGTGCATGATTGTGTGCTGGTGTGACTTTTCGTAAAGAAATTAGTGATGAATGGGAGGCAACGGTTTTCATGTCATCCCTGATGTCCATGTAGTGTAATTCAATGAAATGATGTGAATTGTTGTGATATAGGCTAGCTCATTTGTTTGGCCCCCTCATTGCCACTGAATTGTCCAGAACTAGTCACACATCAGGCCGATTCAGAGAAGAGACTGTGACACCAACCGCCCGGTGCTGCAGCCTCTGCTGATTGATGCACACGAGCCGGCAGAGGTGTGCTGATGTCAGCAGAGCTGCGTGTGCACTTACTGTCAGTGTGGGCCACAGACCTTCACCAGTGGGCTCGACAATACAAGATGTCCCTCTGGTGGCCAGGTGCATGTGCACTAATAATAATGTTCCGACTGTGTTCCACCGCCGTCTGTGTGCCGTTCTGTGTTTGCATGATGCGTTTGCAGCATCTCACACACTTAAGTTTAAAGGTGTGTGTCAGGTGTTTTAATTCTCACGCTTAAGTTTAAGGGTGTGTGTGTCAGGTGTGTTACTTCTCATCCTTAAGTTTAAAGGTGTGTTTCTTAGTAGTTCGTTCTCATGATCAAGGACAATGTGGTCGTGTTAGTGAGGACCAGTACAATGTGACATTGCTGTATGTGCACACTAAGAGAAGTGCTGCATTTTTCAGCTCTGTTGTACAGCAGTGTTTGTGTTTGTGAATATGTGAAGTTTTTTGCTCCTTTTACGGATGACATCATACAATTTGGGCCCGTGTCTGTGTATAGCAGATGTAGCATTAAGCTCCAACCACCAGACAAATGCTGGAAAAAAATGGCTGAAGGCTGGTTGATTTCAGAGATAAAGTGATGGAGTTCCTGGGTGAATAAATTAATTTAGTACTTTATTTCTCTGGCTGGTTGATGTTCACATAAAAAACTGCTGTTTAATGTGATTGAATGATCCGACAACTAGGCTAATTAGAGAGTAAGTGTGAGAGAGACAAAGTCTGTGAACTCTAGAGATGTCTGTAGATCTTGGACTCCAAATCTAGGATCCAAATCCAGTAGCAGTCAGAGATTTGTTGCTGTGATCTGTGGCTTGTTGACATTTCAGACATGTTTGTGTCCTTGTCTTGGGCTGGTTTGTTTTGAATACATTTTGAACAAAGCAAAGCATGATTTTTTGTCATCATGATTGGGATTGAGAGCGTTACGCTGTGGAGTAGACCAAGTGAAACCAGACAAAGAGTTAATCTATGTCTAATAGAATTTGTTTCACTCCATGGTGTTCTTGCACATTTCCGATGGCCAGAGTGCAGTATTTAGTCCTAGATATTTCTGATGAGTGGTGGAGTGAAAGAATAAATCACCACAGGTCCAGGTCTCCTTGTGGCTCTGTGAAAAACCATCAAATGACCTGTTTAATGGAGAGATGAACACTGCCTCTAATGTAGTTTTACGTTGGACTTTGACAGAACTTTCTAGCACTTCTGGTATCCCACATATTTCCATCTTGCATTTGAATTTGATTGTGTGAAATATGTCTGTGCCAAGTGTATATGAACCTTGTTTGGAATAACTGGTTTTCTGCTACATCTGCTTGCTGGCTGTGTCTCCATAGCAGCAACTTATTATCCAGTCTCTGTAGCTGCTGCCGAGTCAAACCTGTGTAAAGTCATGTGATGTGTCGCCATAGCAGCCGCTGATACAGACTGACTGACTAACTGCTGTAGACTCAGACCTGGCTTAAGTCCTGTGATGTAACACTGTAGTAGACGCTGATACAGACTGTCTGACTGCTGTAGACTCAGACCTGGCTTAAGTCCTGTGATGTAACACTGTAGTAGACGCTGATACAGACTGTCTGACTGCTGTAGACTCAGACCTGGCTTACGTCCTGTGATGTGATGCCGTAGCAACCGCTGATACAGACTGTCTGACTGCTGTAGACTCAGACATGCATGTATCCTGGGACATGCCCCCATACCACAGCTGATGCTGCAGTGGAGCTGATCTTCCATTGGTCCAGAGGCTGGTGCTTATTGGGTGAGCTAGCAGTGTTCTGACCTCCCTAAACCCAAACTGAACTGTGGAGGTACTGTGTCCTGGAAGGACCGGTCTGTGTTGATTCTTCTTGCGAAAGGTGTGATGATGCTACAGGCAGCTCTGGCCAATATTGGATCATCGGGCCTTTTTCTGTCAGTTGCTCTGCTCTCTTCTGGTCTTTAATCCAATCTAATCCTAATTTACTGACTGAAAGAGTAATGAACGATGTCCAGCTCCTTTGGCTATTGTGTCCTTTAGCTTGCACACTGTGAGGTGACTGTGATGGTGATTAACCCTGTTCAACATTTGTTCACATATTGTGTGAGGTGGCTGTCTGTGATGGTGAATGTTAACCCTGTTCAATGTGTGTTCACTCCTGTTTGCAATTGCTGCTTACCAACCCATGGATTTTTATTGAGATGAATTGATATTGTCCAAGTCATCTAAATGTATTCATTTGGTTACAGAGTTGTTTCCAAGAGACAGAAGCATGTCTTGGCCTGCACTGTAAGCCATGACTTGGCCTGCACTGTAAGCCATGTCTTGGCCTGCGCTGTAAGCCTTCTTGACAAGTCTGTTCCTCTAATGAACACTAGCCACCATCTCAGCCTTTAGCACAAGGCCAGTGAAGAGGCTTTCAAGTGGATGGATTCTTGCTCGTGGAATGACTTGGTAGCTGCCTGAGCAGATTGAAGGAGCGTTAAAAGACCTCTTGATTGGTCATGCTTATTAAATGGTTATATGACCTGTTTGTAGTTGTTATTAGCCCTTTAGTAGTGTTTTGTTACTGTCATTGCAATGATATTAATCCAGTTTTATGCATTTTTGATGGTTGTTGTTCTAGGCTTTGTGATGTGATTTCATAGCTGAGTCGCTTTTGGACAAAGTGTCTTCCTTGACTACGTGAGGGTTCTGGAGTGTCGACGGGTCTCTTGTTTTCCATCCACGGCTTATATGTGGGGTTTCTTTGTAGCTTTGCCAGGCCTCTATCTCTTGTGTGTGTCTGCTGTTTCTCTTTTCCTCTCGTGTGTGTGTGTGTGTGTGTGTGTGTGTGTGTGTGTGTGTGTGTGTGTGTGTGTGTATGTGTACTGTTGGCTCGTCTTTGCCACCCTGTTGGTCAACCGTTATGGGCTCAGCTCCACTAATTGGCCTGTTTGACTTGGAGTGCTCACACAGATGGGTTAGGCATCCAGGGTGCTGTCTTATTTTATTACCTGGGGCAAAGACAAAATGTTTTCTGATTGGCTGATAGGGTGTGTGTTAATTCTCTATAATGGCACACCTGCCTGTGAAGTAGATGTGGTAAAGAAAAACATGTAAACACCGTTCCATATCAGTGCTCTTCCTAATGGTAACTATAACAACCATAGTAAACAACAGTTTAACCTGTAAGCAACAATGGAATTAGCTGTTGTTAGCAATAACTACATGTTGGTCAGAAAATAAATAAAATGGAGGCGCATGTGTTTTAAACACGTCTGTGTCCTACATGCGTAAGTTGCATCTGGGTGATGTGTGGGATAAGTGCCTGTGTGGTGTGCTGTTATATGCAGTTAATGAGCTTGGTGGGGAGTTCGGCTGCTCTACGATGTCCACATATGGCTGTTAGTGCACTTGTGAAGTATGGCCACAGTAAATAGGAAATGTGTTTAAAAATCAAAAACCCTCTCTTGAGTATGACTAATGCCATGTCCCTCTCTCATACATACATACGTATGTAAATCTTGTATGTATGGTCATTCTGTGTCAACTCAGCAGAAGTGGTTGAGACAGAATTGTTCTCAGAATCTCCTGAGACATTGTAGGGATGATCTACGGGATCTGAAATTCATTTTTCTGTCTTCAAGCTCACACTTTAAACCTGTCCAGCGCACCTGTCCTTCAGGCAGTCTGTCCAGCGCACCTGTCCTTCAGGCAGTCTGTCCAGCGCACCTGTCCTTCAGGCAGTCTGTCCAGCGCACCTGTCCTTCAGGCAGTCTGTCCAGCACACCTGTCCTTCAGGCAGTACGTCGCTAAGCACTTTAGTGAGTTACCTGACACACTGTATGGGAGTAGTGCAATTCAACCCATAACCCTGCTGTCCAAGGTCACTCAGTGCTGTCCAAGGTCACTCAGTGCTGTCCAAGGTCACTCAGTGCTGTCGAAAGCTGCCAAGAACAAGAACATTTGGTCCAACACCTAATAGAGAAACAGTAGCTGTGGTTCTCAAGAGGGCAAGTTTCAGCTTCAGTGACTGTGTCCCATCACTTCCAATCACTCGTCTGTTCTCCAGTCAGTGACTGTGTCCCATCACTTCCAGTCACTCGTCTGTTCTCCAGTCAGTGACTGTGTCCCATCACTTCCAATCACTCGTCTGTTCTCCAGTCAGTGACTGTGCCCCATCACTTCCAATCACTCCTGTTCTCCAGTCAGTGACTGTGCCCCATCACTTCCAATCACTCCTGTTCTCCAGTCAGTGACTGTGCCCCATCACTTCCATTCACTCGTCTGTTCTCCAGTCAGTGACTGTGTCTCATCACTTCCATTCACTCGTCTGTTCTCCAGTCAGTGACTGTGTCCCATCACTTCCATTCACTCGTCTGTTCTCCAGTCAGTGACTGTGTCCCATCACTTCCATTCACTCGCCTGTTCTCCAGTCAGTGACTGTGTCTCATCACTTCCATTCACTCGTCTGTTCTCCAGTCAGTGACTGTGTCTCATCACTTCCATTCACTCGTCTGTTCTCCAGTCAGTGACTGTGTCCCATCACTTCCATTCACTCGTCTGTTCTCCAGTCAGTGACTGTGCCCCATCACTTCCATTCACTCGCCTGTTCTCCAGTCAGTGACTGTGTCCCATCACTTCCAGTCACTCGCCTGTTCTCCAGTCATGTTGATGCGGCAGAATTTTTCTCGAAGGCTGTAGTTGTCCTCCTGTCTTCCTCCCTGTTCATCTGCCTCCTCCTCCTCCTCTTCCTCTCCAGCTGATGCCAGCCACAGACTCAACCTGTTTTACCTGGCCAATGATGTCATTCAGAATTGCAAGAGGAAGAACGCCATTGTGTTCCGCACCACCTTTGCTGACGTGCTTCCCGACGCCGCCCTGCTTGTCAGGTGAGTTTGCCCACAAACATGTTCTCTGTGTGTGTGTGTGTGTGTGTGTATACATGTGTACATAATGGAGTTTATAATGCTGCAATGTGAGTTTGCCGCTTCTTGCCAACAAATCTGACAGCAGAATGAGAAGGAAGTTAACCAAGTGTGTGTGTGTGTGTGTGTGTGTGTGTGTGTGTGTGTGTGATTCCAGGGATGCCAAAGTGCATAAGTCTGTGGAGAGAATCTTCACCATCTGGCAGGAGCGTAATGTTTACCCAGAGGAGTTCATCACTGAGCTCAAAGTCAACCTGGCCAAGAAGGAGCAACCACCACCTCCAGGTCTCTACATCTCTATCTCTCTCTCTCTCTCTTTCTCTTTCTCTCTCTCTCTCTCTCTCTCTCTCTCTCCCTCCCTCTCCCCCTCTCCCTCCCTCTCTCCCACTCTCTCTCTCCCCCTCTCCCCCTCTCCCTCTCTCCCTCTCTCTTTCCTGTGCTCCCAGTGTCCTTAATTCCATTTGTTCTTCATTTTATCTGAATGTAGGAATTTGTAGCTTGTATAGATGTTATTAAAACCTGATTAAATCATTTCATTAATTTATTTGTTTCATTCCTGTTTGTATATCAGCTTTGGTCATAAAGCCGTAGTGTCTAATGTGGCCTTCAAATTGAACAGACTAAAAACCATCACTCTATCTGTAGCATGTGTAATCTGTGCAGTTGTGTGGATCATTGGGTGTCATAATAATCATACTGATATTAATCTGTATTTTTCTGTTTATTTGCATCTTATCGAAGGCTAATTTCTGTTGTTTTTCCAGCACCACCAGTCAATCCTAAAACAGCCCTGAAGTCGAAGGTTGTTGCTGAATTTGCAGTAAGTGTCTGATAGTCACTTTGGTGTGAATGGAGGCTCCACCCATCACCACGACTTAACCATGTCTGCCTCCATATCCCTCTCTCTCTCTCACACACACACACACACACACACTCTCTCTCCTCTCTCTTCATCTCTCTTCATCTCTCTCTCCACTCCCTTTCTCTCTCTCTCTCAGCCTCAGGCATTCATTGATCAGCTGGTCAGTCACCAGCGTGGCCTGGAGGAGACAGACCTCAGGCAGAAACAGCTGGCTGCCCTTAGAGTGGATGTCTGCAATGTCAACAGTGCTGAAGCCCTCAAGAGGCTTAAAGGTGAGAAAGTGTGTGTGTGTGTGTGTGTGTCTGTGTCTGTCTGTGTCTGTCTACCTGTCTGTCTACCTGTCTGTGTGTCTTTTTCCTCTTTTGTGTGTGTGTGTGTGTGTCTGTCTGTTTCTGCAGCTCTGAGTGGGTTTTTTGTGAGACATGCAGTGATGTCAGTTGATGTGTGATGTACGTATATTTTTTTAGTTATGAGATTGCTGTGTAACCACAGTGTGTTCAGTTAGTGAAGTCCTGAGACTGCTGTGGATCTGTGCTAGGTCAGTTGTTAAGCTGTGAGATCACTGGGATCTGTGCTGTGCTAGGTCAGTTGTTAAGCTGTGAGATCACTGGGATCTGTGCTGTGCTAGGTCAGTTGTTAAGCTGTGAGATCACTGGGATCTGTGCTGTGCTAGGTCAGTTGTTAAGCTGTGAGATCACTGGGATCTGTGCTGTGCTAGGTCAGTAGTTAAGCTGTGAGATCACTGGGATCTGTGCTATGCTAGGTCAGTTGTTAAGTTGTAAGATCGCTGTGGATCTGTGCTAGGTCAGTTGTTAAGTCATGAGATCGCTGTGGATCTGTGCTAGGTCATTGTTAAGCTGCGAAATCACTGGGATCTGTGCTGTGCTAGGTCAGTTGCTCAGTCGTGAGACTGCTGTCGATCTGTGCTGTGCTAGGTCAGTTGCTCAGTCGTGAGACTGCTGTGGATCTGTGCTGTGCTAGGTCAGTTGCTCAGTCGTGAGACTGCTGTGGATCTGTGCTGTGCTAGGTCAGTTGCTCAGTCGTGAGACTGCTGTGGATCTGTGCTGTGCTAGGTCAGTTGTTAAGTTCTGAAGTCCTCTCCTCTACCACCCTGACAGATAAAGCTGGAGGTAAGAAGTTTTCCAGTGACTTTGAAGAAGGCAGCATCAAGCTGCAGGAGTTTGTCACCTTCCTGGAGGGACAGATGAAGGCAGGACCCCCCCTGCTGGAGTCTTTGAGCAACGCAGACATCTTCTATGAGATGCAGTACAAAGAGGTCAAGATCGTCGCTAATGTGAGTATCTGCTGCAGATGTCCTGTCCTGTCACCCATGGTCAGAGACATTACCCACAAATCAGCATTGAGAATAATAACATTAAAGTGTTACAGCTGTTGTTAGGGCTGAATAGAAAGGATATTTATATATATATATATATATATATACACACACATGTATGTATTTCACACACAGTGTCTTTTTGTGGTATATTCATGGGAAATGGATCGTTTACTCTTTTTAACCCATTCCCTTATGAATCTTAAGGACATTACTATTATTATGGATGATGTATTGATTTAAATCTTTGCCCTCACCAAATATGTAATTATTATGTTTTAATTAATAAACTGATTTCCCTGCCCCTTGTCTGCCCAGGCGTATAAGACATTTGCCAACCGTGTGTCCAACCTGAAGCGCAAACTGGATGCTCTCAGGAGCACACTCCCAGATCTGGACGACTCGCCTATCCCCTCCCCATCGGAGGATGCCCCCTCACCCACGGGATCCGAGTCACCCTTCCACGGCCTGGGGGGATCTAGGGGGGGCCCGCAGTTGGATGGGAGGGGCAAAGACATCCAGACAGACAACAGAGATGTGGAGGACATGGATTTGTCAGAGGAAGAGGAACCAACCAGCTTAGGCATCATAGGTGTGTGTGTGTATGTGTGTGTGTGTGTGTGTATAGTAAGTGTGCATGCTGGCATGTATGCGTATTTGTGTGTGCGTGTGAAATTTCAGAAGACATTTTCAGAACTTGTCAGTAGTTCCAATGTGTGTATGGAGCTGTAAAGAGCATTCTGTATTCTTTAGTGTATCATTGTTGTTCATCTGTCCTCCTCTCTCATCAGTGGAGGAGAAGAGGGAGAAACCTTCCACATCAGCCATCATCTCCAAGGCAACCATAGCCACACCCGCAGCAGCCTCCAGACCCACTGCGTCCACAGCAGCCAATCCTAGCAAAGCGCCAGTGGAGCGCTCAGCCAGTCAGACGCCTCCATCAAGCACCGCCCCCACACAAACCATGCCCACGGCTGCATCTGGCCCCTCCCCCCTGCAGGTGAACCTGGCCAACGTAGACCTGGGCAAGATCAGCTCCATTCTCAGCAGTCTCACCAGCGCCATGAAGGGCTCAGGTGAACACACACATACACACACACACACACACACACACACACACAGCTTAGTGTAAGCACAGACAAAACTGCTCTATCAGGTCTAAAGACCCACATACATTATTTTTAGTGCTGTCAATGTTAACATGCTAACGCATGTGATTAATGAGTCTTATTTTTCTGAACGCAAATAAACCATGCAGACGCATGTGTCACACTTCCCACCAGCGCCCTCCTCCCTTTGGCTTTGAATGTCTGCAGCTGTTGCAAACTGCTGCTTAACTTGTGCTAAATGGAGTCTTTGGTCCCTTTCCTCTTCTAAGGTGATGTAAAGTGTGCAAGTCACTACACAGAAGCTCAGTATGCGCTGACTGGTTTAGAGACAGCTGTTTGTGTTTGACTGAAGGTTGACTGCAATGCTGCTGCGCACTGACGTGAGATGGCAAAGTAGCCTACAGTGGCCGAGGCTCTAGTTCTTGTTCAAGTTCTCGTAGAATACAAGCAGCATAATGAAGGTTGTAGATGCATCATGATATGACATTTTAAAAGAGCTGACAGACATGTTGAATGAAGGGTCTACAAAGAAAAGTAGGTTTGAAGCAAGGGGCAGTGTGAGGAATCTGTGTGCCTGACATGCGAGTGTGGCGGGGGGAGGATTTAAAAGCGCATGTGGTTGATCGTTTCAACTCCGTCATTTCAAAAGTAGCTCGCAAGCTGAAGAAAGGTTGGGCCCCCTCTGTCAACCTGTGGCAACTGCACTCTTTCACTACACTCTTTGGGTGTGTAGAAAACAGAGTGCCACTTTGCTAAAGCCTGCGCTAACCAAGCGCATGTGTGACATTCTTCTAAAAGTTTAAATGTGCGATTAATTGTGATTAATTGAGATTGTTTTTTTTAATTTATTGACAGCACTAATTATTTTCCATGTGACAAGTATATAATTGGTTGAGCAGATTTCAAAGGTTGTTTCAACTTGAAAGGTGTTTGTTTAATGATTACCATCTTTTGTCACTTATGTGTATTTCTTGACACAATTTAGTGTGAACTGTGCCACATATTCTGCCTTACCCATCAGAAAAACATGTCTAAGTACATAAAGACTTGATCTAAAGTTTATCTTTCAAAGGCACTCAGAGGTAAACTAATTATATCAATAAGCATGGGAGCACAATTAGAATGGAAGCTAACGCTAATTTTCAGACAGAGGCTAAGTTCTGGAAAGTGCTTTACTGTTGTACTAATGTCCTCCCTCTTCCACTTCTCCTTCTCCTCCCCCAGGAGTTAGCCCTGCCCCCCGCCCATCTCCAACCACACCCACCCCACCCTCCAGCCAATCCACGGCCTCCAAGACTCCAGTTCCCACCCCCACCACCCCTCCTGCAGCCAATCCTCTGGCTAGCATCCTGTCGCGTGTGGACATCACCCCCGAGGGCATACTGAGCGCGCTCAGTAAGACTCAGGCCCACGGCCCCGGCTTGCAGGGTGAGAGCAGAGTGACAGATCCCCCCCGGATCTGGGCCAGACGTGGTTTTACTCATGCTAACATTATTCTAGGGTTGCCTTGTGTTTTATCTTTGTGCTGTGTATAACTGAAGGTGTAGCTGACCGTCAGTGTGTTGAGTAGAACTGAAGGTGTAGCTGACCATCAGTGTGTTGAGTAGAACTGAAGGTGGAGCTGACCATCAGTGTGTTGAGTAGAACTGAAGGTGTAGCTGACCATCAGTGTGTTGAGTAGAACTGAAGGTGTAGCTGACTGTCAGTGTGTTGAGTATATTTGAAGGTGTACTGTAGCTGACCATCAGTGTGTTGAGTAGAACTGAAGGTGTAGCTGACCATCAGTGTGTTGAGTAGAACTGAAGGTGTAGCTGACCATCAGTGTGTTGAGTAGAACTGAAGGTGTAGCTGACCATCAGTGTGTTGAGTAGAACTGAAGGTGTACTGTAGCTGACCATCAGTGTGTTGAGTAGAACTGAAGGTGGAGCTGACCATCAGTGTGTTGAGTAGAACTGAAGGTGGAGCTGACCGTCAGTGTGTTGAGTAGAACTGAAGGTGTAGCTGACCGTCAGTGTGTTGAGTATATCTGAAGGTGTAGCTGACCATCAGTGTGTTGAGTAGAACTGAAGGTGTAGCTGACCGTCAGTGTGTTGAGTAGAACTGAAGGTGGAGCTGACCGTCAGTGTGTTGAGTATATTTGAAGGTGTAGCTGACCATCAGTGTGTTGAGTAGAACTGAAGGTGTAGCTGACCATCAGTGTGTTGAGTAGAACTGAAGGTGGAGCTGACCATCAGTGTGTTGAGTAGAACTGAAGGTGTACTGTAGCTGACCATCAGTGTGTTGAGTAGAACTGAAGGTGGAGCTGACCATCAGTATGTTGAGTAGAACTGAAGGTGTAGCTGACCGTCAGTGTGTTGAGTATATTTGAAGGTGTAGCTGACCATCAGTGTGTTGAGTAGAACTGAAGGTGTAGCTGACCATCAGTGTGTTGAGTAGAACTGAAGGTGGAGCTGACCATCAGTGTGTTGAGTATATTTGAAGGTGTAGCTGACCATCAGTGTGTTGAGTAGAACTGAAGGTGGAGCTGACCATCAGTGTGTTGAGTAGAACTGAAGGTGGAGCTGACCATCTGCCCCTCAGACATCAGTGTGTTGTCATTTCTTGTTGTCTCCCCCTCCTCACTCTTCTTCTCTGTTCTTCCCGTCATATTCAATCTCTTTCTTTGCTTTTCTTGCTTTTTACTCACCCTTTCTTCTTTTTCTCTCTCTGTCTCTCTCTCTCTGTCTCTCACTGTCTCTCTCTCTCTGTCTCTCACTGTCTCTCTCTCTCTTCCTCTGTCTTTCTCTTATTCCCCCCTATTTCTCTCTCTCTCACTCTCTTCCTCTTTTGTCTTTCTTTCATTCCCCCCTCTGTTTCTCTCTCTCTCTATCTCTCACTGTCTTGTTCTCTCCCTCGCTCTCTTCCTCATCTGTCTTTCTCTTATTCCCCCCCTATTTCTCTCTCTCTTTCTCTCTCGCTCTCTCTCTCACTCTCTTCCTTATCTGTCTCTCTCTCTTTCTGTCTCTCTCAGGTCTGTCTTCGTTGCTGCATGGTGTCTCTGGCGCCTCATCTGCCACTCAGAACACCAGCACCACCTCCACCCCCCAGCTGTCCTCCTCGTCCGCCGTCACCACGGCGACGGCCACCACAGCCACCACGCCCAAGGCCAAGCATCAAGCGCCTAGCAACAGCACCAAACGTGATCTGGAGAGAGAGCGGATGAGAGAGTGGGAGAAGGTGAAGGAGAGGGAGCGAGAGAAAGAGAGAGAGAAGGAACGAGAGCTGGAAAGGCAGAGGGAGAGGGAGAGGGAGAGGGAGAGGGAGAGAGAGAGGGAGAGGGAGAGGGAGAGGGAAAGAGAGAGGGAGAGAGCAAAGGAGGCGGCAGCAGCTGCTGCTGCAGTGGCCATGCCCAGCCTAGACTCTAAGATCCACACCTTCCTCCAGGGGAACCCGGCCTTTGGTGGGCTGGGGCTGGATGACGGGGACCCCAGTGGCAGTCCTCTCCTGGTGGGGGACAATGGCGATGGCGGCACCCCCGTGCGAGACGAGGCGGCGGCCACGCCCACGCAGGACGAGATGATGGACCCCCCCGCGCCCCTCTCAGAGGTGCGAGGTCACCTGGGTGACCCGCCGAAACACCCCCAGGTACGCCCAGGCCTCTCTCTGTCCCCCACCGCCTACCGCAGCGACCTGTGGGATGCCGTCATCAGTCCCCGAGAGCTACTTAGCGACTCACGACCGAAGGATGGCGACTATCGCCCCAACGCCCTGCGCCACCAAGCCTTCCCCAACACCGGCGGCAGTGCTGGTTTCAGCGGCAAGAAGGCCCTCAAGGCCTCGGGCCGGCAGAAGGACGATGAAGCCATGCCGATGAAGAGGAAGGTCTCGGCGGCAGGGTCTTCCTCACTGGAGCAGAGGGCCAAGCTGAGCCGCAAGGCGAGCGGCAGCTCGGAGGACGGGCGATCTGAGGAGGGGGAGGAGAAGGGGAGAAGAGGAGGAAAGGAGGCGGGGATGGCGGCCCCTGCTGGTGGAGGTGGAGAAGGACGGCAGTACCACCGCATCGAGACGGTGGTGTCGTCCAACTGCGGCGAGGGCGCTCCCATCCAGGCGCTGGGCACCAGCCTGCGGCGGCCTTCCGGCGAGCGCATCCAGACGGTGGAGGGCATCCGCGTGATTGGCCGAGGCGTGAGGAGAGGAGGCGGAGTCAGCGTGCGCGGAGCCGACGCCTGGTACGAGGAGCAGGCGTTCCTGGAGGACGCCGTCACTGAAGCGTCTGAGGAGCTGAGCGCCAGCAGCACAGGGTTGCCCCCTTCGCCCGCCATGCACCTGCCCCCCCACCACCACCGCACCCCCACCCTCACCTGCCCCAGGGGGCTTACCAGTCACCCTACGGCACCGAGGACCCCCTCCAACACGCACACCCACACGCACACACACACACGCATCCCCACGCCCTGCCCCCCCAGCACCAGCACCAGCACCAGCAGCCCCCCCACCCCTCCGCACCCCTCTTCTTCCCCCCCTCCCTGCCCCCCATCCCACAGCGCCCTCCCCCTCCCATTCCCCAGCTGCCCCCGCCCCCCAGGGAGTTCCTGGGCACCACTTCGGCCGTGATGGTTGGTGGCGTGCTGGTGCCCATCGACCGCGTCCTGCCCAAACCCCCCGCCAACCCCACCCGCTCTGAGGGTCCTGAACGTGGTGCGGGTGGGGGTGGGGGTGGGGGTGGCGGAGGCGGTGGTGGCCCCCCCCTGGGTCGGGACAGAATAGGGAAGTCCCCCACCACCCCGTCGGCCCCCCGCCCGCTCATGTCCTCGCTGCTCGGAGACCCCCCTCCCCTCCCCCGCCCCGGGACGGTCAAAGAGCATTTCGCCCCGCGCCACACCCCGCCTCTGCATCGTCCCGGCACGCCCGGCGTGCCACCTCCTCTGCTGGGTCACGTGAAGGACGGGCCTGGTCCCAGTCCGCCCCCCACCTCCACCTCCACCTCCTCCACCCCCTCCTCTCCCACTGATCCCCAGGCTCTCCTCCCCAGCCGCTTGCCCACCCCCACCCCCACCCAGAGCCCCCGCACTCCCACCAGCCCGCCCCCCCAGCCCCGAAACAACCACCGGCGCTCCACCTCCCCCGCCTCCCTCCTGCGCCTCCCCTCCCTGACCCTCCCCCTCCGCCCCCCCCTCCCAACACCCCCCCAGAGAACCGCCGGTCTGAGGGGTCAGGTGCCCTTTCTCCTCCGCACTCCTCCCTTTGACCGGAAGCCCCTCCTCACCTCCGGCAAGCGGCCCGCTTTCACTGGCAGCCAGGGGGCAGCGTTCCCCCCCAAAAGACCCTTCTTGCCCCCCCGCTACTGAATAACTGTTACACAAAAAGCCCACCCTCTCCCCCATCACTACGCAGCTCACGCAGTTAGGAAAGCTAAGATGAGCTCCATGCAGTTAGTCTGACCTGCTTCACACTGCAGCACTCACACAGCCAGAGAGAATAAGCTCCACACACTTAGTTGTCAGGTGTGTGTGTGTGTGTGTGTGTGTGTGTGTGTGTGTGTGTGTGTGTGTGTGTGTGTGTGTGTGTGTGTGGAGTGTTGAGGTAGCTGAGTTGATGAAGTGTGTGTCTATCCCCTGTGCCCCCCCCCAACTCACAGGCTCCTCAGTGGTCTCTTCTCCCTCCTCCCCCCTCCTGAAAGGGGGTCGATGGCTGCAGGGGACTGTCAGCAGAAGATGCTCTCGGTCTAGAGAGATTGAATAAAAGCAAAGCAAAAGGTGGTTATTCACAAGAGAATTTCATTTAATTTTGTGTGTGTGTGTGTGTGTGTGTGTGTGTGTGTGTGTGTGTGTGTGAGAGAGAGATTGAGTGAGGGAAAGGCAGTCAGGAGGGTGTGTGGCAGAATCCCTTTGATCTTCACCTTGTGTGATTCTAATGACTCCATTTGAGTTGCCCTTCTGTGCAGGCTAACCCTGTCCCCTGTCCCCTGTCCCCTGTCCCCTCCTCCCTCCTCCTGCTGTCTGATTGGATCGTATTGTAAATATGAAGGCTTCCTATCTTCTGCTAAAACTCTCACCATCTTGCTCTTCTTTGCTCAGCCTGTATCTGCGTGTACCACGAGAAGAAAACGAAAAAAAAACTGTGTTTCCACCTTTTACATCTGCTGTCATTGTTCTTGTTGGCATCATGATTATTATTGGCATATGATGTGTGCTGACGTGGGTGTATTCATATTTTTGTGATGCCTTAGCTTGAGGATGAGGTGTAAGCACCGTTAGATCTGTTGCACCCTTAGGACAGGTGCCACGGCAGACGTCCCGTTATTCAGTCAGCCTTCCTGAGCCAGTTCTTGGAGTGTCGCAGAGGGAGTCACTAGCTGTAGCTCCTCTAACAGGCTTTCGTCTTCATGTCCTGACACAAATAAACTTGGAAGTTGGAAAACAAAACATGCACAAACATTGTAGAAGAAAGGTTTTTGTTTGTTTGTTTGTTTGTTTTGAACAGCCACAGTTGCAGGGAGCGTCTCTTCCCCTTGAGTGGAAATGGGCTGTTTCTTGTAAATACACCTCAGATTGTGTTGTTACCCCATAGAGTTCAAGATTTCAGCTTTAATTTGTTTTTGTTTTTATTTGATTTTATTTCAGTTTTGAAACTCTGAAATGTTCAACTCCATCATGTCTTATTTTCTTTCTGAGTAACCTCTCACCTTTCATTGTTGTGTTGAACTGCTGTGTATAAAATGCTGAAACCATCTCAGCAAGGATGGAAAGTGTCTTTCTCTGCTCAGAGGCCCCAGGAGGCCTGTCCTCCACTCTCCCGTATGCATCACTGATGTGAGACTGCTGACACGAAGACACCAGCAGTGAGCATGGAACTGATACCTTAACATAAGATTACCACAGACCCATGCACCGTGTGTGTTGTGAGTGTGTGTGTTGTGAGTGTGTGTGTGCTGTTTTGTCATTTTGATTTTGGGACGTATTATTTTTATTATTACTACTATTAGAACTGTACTGTTACTGCTGTTAATTTTACTATTTGTGTTCACCCACCTGAGTAAAAAAACGAAAGAACAGAGGACCAACCCACTTGGACAGGATGTGTGTGCACAACTCTAAATACTTCCTCTTGCTCACCTGCTTGCGTGTGTGCGTGTGCGTGTGGGTGTGTGTGTGTGTGTGTGTGGCTTCTACAGCAGACAACACTGAACCTGTGGCTATGGGCTTCACCTTAAATCTGTGTAAATAACTGGACTCATGCATGTACTGAACATAGTTAGATGGTGCTCTTTGACTTGTAATGCTGACATTTTCAACACCAGACAAATGCAAATGGTGTCTTTTTTGTGTGTGGTACATCATGAATTCTCAGAGTGGATTTAGTGGAAGTGTTTGGATTATCAGAACAGATCACAACAAAATGCTTTCATTTATGGTTAAGACAAATTTCAGACAACCACATAGCCCCTCTTCTAGGGGAAGAACGATGTAAGACAAGCATTTGAAATGTTTCTGATGTGTAATATAGTCATAGAAGTTGTTTTTAGGGAAAACGCACTACACACCAACACAAACCAAGGCTATTTCTTTTTCTGTTTTTATTTTGTTACTAATGGAGTTCTCTGGAAACGAATTATGACACCGTTTCATTTTGCTCCAATGTCATTTTGATACTGCATTAGAAAGTCCCTTCTTTGATCTTTTTCTTAAACGCCCTTTTTCCTCTAATTATGCAGAAACTTCAGTGACAATGACAGCGACAGGTTTTAAGGTTCTTATGAGTATCTACAGTGTAGGAGAGCGTCACATCATTTTATAGCCTATGTCTAAAACCATACAGTCGCAGGCCAGAGGACAATCGCCCACCGATAATTCCCGAATGAACTTGCGAGCGCATCCCTTCATTCCTCAGACGGCAGTGTAGGCAACGTCTAAAAATACCACCTCACCAAACACGTTTAGCTTTACTTCAGTTTACTCAAAACTTGTGTGAATATTTACTGGAAACTACTGTGTCGCATAATTGCGCATATTACTCTCAATGCCATGGCAGTTTTAGGAGGAAAAGTTAGACTATTCACAGTGAGGGCTAGCTTGATGTTGAGGATTAAATAATAATAAAAAAGGCAATATCAAGTTGGCTCGGCCATTGAATTTGCTGTTCTGCTAAATGTTACATTCAACTTTATTCTTTATTTATTCAGTATTTTAGTGCCATGAAACATCGACTAACTTAACTTATTAGGCATTATTATGTTAAAGACTGGTGAGCATTATGAAATATCCGGACTCCAGCCCTGAGCCTAAACTATTCCTACAATAATAGAACCCATGGGCACCCCAAGTTGCGCCTGGAAGTGCGTCACACAGCGTCTACTATTCCAGGAGATGTCTTAGCAAAGTCCGACGAATCGTCTGCAGTTGCAAAGCTCGTTACGCCAATTTAAATCATCCTCTCATCTGAAATCCTCGTATCTTCGTAGCAGTAACCGAGACTGGAGAGATTTGCTGGATACACTGGCAATGCTGTCGAGCGCGCTTGTACCGCATCTGTGTAGCTCAGTGCTCTGCCCCTCTGCAGTGGCCAATCGCGACGAAGCCAAAGCCTCGGAACTGCATGATCACGTTGCTATGGTTAGACTTGGGCGGCAGCTATGCCTCTGATGAGCTGTGGTAAATAACTTAGGCAGCCAGTTTTGGGCTTGTCATTGTTTGTGGTCGTTAGGAAAATAGCTCTAGTATGCTGAAGACAATCATTCATTGTAATGTAAGTGCCCGTTTCAGAAAAGATGCATTTAAGAAGAGCGCTTGTATTGTCCTTCATCGAGGCCAATCCCCATGCTGTAGGCATCAGCGCCGTACTTTCCCGTCTGGTACGTTCATCCATTTTGTGTCATTACGCAGCTCCCCTCTATTGGTTAACTGTATGGGTTCAATGTTGCGCCCTCCCCTCTTTATAGTTCCGGTATCATGGCGACAGACAGCGAGTGTGAAAGACACTAAATGTAAAATTATGAAATCTTATTAAATGTTCTCTGGAAGATGTTATTGGCGACGTTTCTGCGTTTGCCGGTGTGTCAGAACACCGCGCGTTCAGCGCTTAGGAATCGGAGAAACTTCAGTAAGGTGTGTAGTTCGAGAGGGATGATACGATGTTTTTGTCCATAGTGTGAAGGAGATTTATCATTATGGTTCTCTGGGTTAGCATTGCTGAAGCGGTGCGAGGAGTCGCATGTTTGTGTTCCTACACTTAACGCATGGGGGTGTTGTTCTCCGTGAGATGGATAGGCTCAGCTCTAGTGGTGAAGGCGGGTCGCCTTGTTTTTGACAGCTCATAGTAATGCAAAGTTGTCAGCGATGAGGCTAGTTGACGAAACTTTTCGTGCATACATACTCAGGTTATGCCATATTGGGTTGAATTTAAGTTTACAAGTGCTCATGGTAATATAAATTCTACAGTGTTAACGTACTTCAACTTCCAGAGACATAGTGGGGAACCCCACACTGGCGCACATGCTGGCCTGCAAGGCTCATGCCCTATAGCTTTTTAAACTGGGCCAGTATTAACCTGTGGCCTATAGTACTGTGGGAAATAATCAACGTAATATTCCTCAGCAGATTAATTAAAGCACACGCAAGTTTTGTTCTGTTATATTCCTTTTAAAAAGAAGCAGTGACTCTGAGGAACCTCTGCTGATCTCTGAAGGTAGTGATTGGCTCTATGATGGAGTGATGCTGTCTGTAGGTGATGAAGTGGAGTTGAATTCCCAGAGGGAAGCGGGGTGGTAACTTGCCTGACAGAAAGGAACATCACGTACCCTGGAGATGAATACACAGGGCGCTGGAGGACAAATAAATTAAGACACATTCTTCCGAACAAGTTGTATCCAATGTCAGAGAAGAGAAGCAGATTCTGCCTTTAATTAGCTGTTGCTTTGGCAGAGTGAAGAGTACAAACTCTTAAGTGGGGAAAGCTGGTGCTGTGCCATGATGAGGCTCTAAGCATCCCCCAGCCTGCCCTGTGTGCATGCTTAACAGGCACATTCCTGGACACCCAGGCACCACATCCTCACCATCAGAGCAGAATGTGCTTTTATTCAGGACTACTCCCACAGTACAAACAGATCCTATTGTGTGCAGGGCTGATAGGATGTAAATGGGGATGTGTTCCTGTCATGCATCAGAGTAGTCCTGACTTTGGTGTGTGTGTGTGTGTCTGTGGGAGTGACAGACACCAATGACATTGACAGACCTTTGTTCTTCCATAGTTGCTGACTCTGCAACTGAACTCAAGAAGGTCAGGCCCCATTCTACCCCTGTCAGTGTGTGTGCGAGTGTGTGAATAAGAGGGAGAGAGAGAGAGAGAAAGAGCTATGTGTCTGGAGTCTTTGTTTTGGTCTAGTCAGACACCACATCTCTCTGTCAGTCAATTTGTGTTAATTGTCTCCTCACCTGGAAGTCAACTAAAGGTGAGAAAGTCATGTGACCTGTGGCCTCTGTCATGGTGTCTCTAATCTTTGACCCTCTTATCTCTGCCCCCCAGGTGCAGCCATCTACATGTGTGTCAGAGCGCCTGCGGACCTTTGAGCGCCTCCTGCAGAAGCGGACGGCGGAAACATTACCAGAGCGCCCGCTGACCGTGCAGTTAGCCGATGGCCAAACTCTGAAGGCCACTGCAGGGCTGACAACACCGCTGCAACTGGCACAGAATGCTCGGTAACCAACAGAATGTTTGGTAACTAAGAGTAACAGAATGTTTGGTAACTAATAGAATGCTTGGTGACTAAAGCCTGGTTTATGGTCGTGCAACTCCATCAATACACAGACATGCAGACATGTTGTATTCACAGAGAGGTTTACTTTTTTAACTGTGTACACCAACACACACCAGCAGACACTGGTTGGAGTAGCACTAGTCTACCCACATACCGACACAATGATTAAAAAGTCGTTTGGCTTTGTCTTTCTATCATTATGTTAATGTTGCTAATAGAGACATGGCACTTGTCAATAGCCAAGTTATTCACGTTGTTTATTCACGAGCTAAATCACGAGTTTTCTGCCAGCCAATTGTTCTGTTAGCTCGTGAATTTCTCACGTACCTGCCTACAAAGTAATGCCTGCTGATGAAGTGCTGATTTCAAAACTTTATTGAAATATAGGCACAGGACAATTGGGAAATCCTGACACTGTATCCAAAACAACATCTAAGATTATTTACAAAGTTTACACTGTGAACTAGCATGTTGCTAACTTTACCTACGATGGGTAGCAAGAAGCCAAAACAAAGGGAGCCAACTAATCACATGCCTCCTATGTCTGTGGGGTCTGCATTGTTTTGACAGATCGTTAGAAAATTGGGGAGGTATCCGTCAGCCTTCGGGGAACATGTTGGAGAGGGTCTGCATGTCTGCATGCAAGTTTGCGTGTCTGCGTATTGATGGAGTAGGATGAGTGTAAATTGGCCTTAATTGTAACAGAATGCTTCCTAACTAATAGAATGCTTGGTCACTAAGAGTAACAGAATGTTTGGTAGCTAATAGAATGTGTGGTCACTAAGAGTAACAGAATGTTTGGTAGCTAATAGAATGTGTGGTGACTAAGAGTAACAGAATGTTTGGTAGCTAATAGAATGTGTGGTGACTAAGAGTAACAGAATGTTTGGTAACTAATAGAATGTGTGGTCACTAAGAGTAACAGAATGTTCGGTAACTAATAGAATGCTGGTATTTGATGATGCATGTAATGACGTTACACCTACAGCTCCTTACTTTCTCCAAAGTAGCAATGGTGGCTGGATGTTGGTTTTGTGAATCAGATTCCATTTATGTTATGTTCTACTTTTTCTCTACACTATCTGAGCATGGCATGACAGAACAAAGATGACTGGCACATTTCAACTGTTATATGCCCTGTACTCATCTAACACTAAAATGGCGTGTGTGTGTGTTGAGATGTCTTGATGTAACCTAAATATATTTTTTACTGAGACACCATGCTGTCCTCTCCTCCCATCCCAGTGTGAAAGGCTCAGTGGTGGCCAAGGTGAATGGCCAGCTCTGGGCACTGCAGCGCCCTCTGGAGGAGGACAGTGAACTCTACCTGCTGGGTTATGACACCATGGAGGGGAGGCAGGTATGGTGTGAACAAGCAACATGAGTACTAACACCAATTCACTAGGGAGATGCACTCAGACACACACACACATACACACAGACACACACAGAAACACACACACACAGAAACACACACACAGACATACACACACACACACACACACACACTCAGAGGGCTGCTAATATTGAAGGAAAATATTGTTATTCTTTATGTTTCTGATCAATGCAATCTTTGCGTTGCAGACATTGCTTTGATCCCATTCTGTGTGTGTGTGTGGGGGGGGGGTCACTGGCAGGAATGCCCCTCCCCCACCCTACTGCATCCTCGCTGTAGCAGCTACTGCACTTCTGCACTCGCAGTTTGTTGAAAGTGGCTTTGGATAAGCGTGTGCTGAATGCAGAAATGTGAATGGAAACGTGTGTGTGCCTGGACCACCTGTGTCTGCTCTGCTGATTTCAGGTTGTGTGGCGAACAGGGGCGTGTGTTTTGGGTCGAGTGATGGAGGCACATTTTTCCTCACTGGTGTGCCGGGAAGGTGTGTCAGACACAGGCCTTTACTGTGACTACCAGCTAGACAACAGGTAACCACACACAACACACACACACACACACACACACACCAGCAGAACACACAATCATTCTGTGTTGTCTAAAAGAAGGATCAAGAATGTTTTTACTTGCATTCTACTACAAGACTTAGTGTGACAACAGTTTTTAGACATGTTGAAACTCAAGCAGGACTTGTAATACAAGTGGATGTTGTGGTTGTCCATGCGTGCTTCTAGAATGGTCTGTAGTTAGAGTCACCCAGCTGTGTTCACTGTGGCGCCACCATGTGCCAATGACTGCACTAGTCGCCAGGCCACATCAGGGCAACATGACCTCATGAATGGTGCCGTGAGGTCAGTGTTGAAGTCTCAAGCCGATTACACACACACACACACACACACTCACTCACTCATTCTCTCACACTCTCTGTCTCTCTCTTTCTCTCTCTCTCTCTCTCTGTCTCTCTCTCTCACACACACACACACACTCCTCTCTGTTTAGTCAGGCGAGCTCAAGTCCCTCTCCAGTCTGCAAATTCTGCTGTAACCTCAGAGTGAAGTCACTTCTCTTATGACCTCCTGCAGATGGCCGCCAGGGATGACCTCACAGGAGCAGACTGAACTGGAACCCCTGGATTCATTAGTTTATCAGATTTGAGATGAAGGGCTCATAAATATCAGAGGCTTTGCAGGGACGGTTACATGTCCTTTCCTGCAGAGGAGCAGCAGTTAGATTGTGTGTGTGTGTGTGTGTGTGTGTGTGTGTGTGTGTGTGTGATGTTGGTGTTTGTCTATGAAATGTTATCTGATGGGAGCTCATGAGTGATGCCATGTAGTCCAAACCAAAGCTAGTCATTGCTCATGATGCTGATGTAATGAGCTGCCCCCTCACCCCTCAAATTCTCTTCTCTTTCTCTCCGCTTACCCCTTTCTGCCCCTCTCTCACCCCCTTACATCTCTTCTCTCTCTCTCTCTCTCTCTCTCTCTCCTACCCTTTCTGCCCCTCTCTCACCCCTCTACATCTCTTCTCTCTCTCTCTCCTACCCTTTCTGCCCCTCTCTCACCCCCTTACATCTCTTCTCTCTCTCTCTCCTACCCTTTCTGCCCCTCCTCTCTCACCCCCTTACATCTCTTCTCTCTCTCTCTCTCTCTCTCTCCTACCCTTTCTGCCCCTCTCTCACCCCTCTACATCTCTTCTCTCTCTCTTTCTCTCTCTCTCTCCCTCCTACACATTCTGCCCCTCTCTCACCCCTCTACATCTCTTCTCTCTCTCTGTCTGTCTCTCTTTCTCTCTCTCTCCCTCCTACCCTTTCTGCCCCTCTCTCACCCCTCTATCTCTCTTCTGGCTTGCTGTCTGTATGTCCTGAGGTTGTGTTCTGTCTTTCTTTCTTTTCTCCATCCCTACATCTCTCTGTGTGTCTCACTTTCTCTGTTTTTATATTTGTCTTCTCTCTCTCTCTTGTGTTCTGTTTTTACCTCCTCTCCTTCTCTCCTCCATTCCTCCTCTCCTCGCTCCCCTTCTCCTCCTTCTCTCTCTCCCCCTCTCCTCTCCTCCTCCAGTGCTCTGTGTCTATCTGAGGTGGAGTCGGCCTGCAAGGCCGTAGCATCTCTGAAGCTGCCTGTCACCACACTGGAGCTGAGCACCGATGAGCTCAAGGAGCTCTTTCAGGTCAGCATGACCCCGTAACCCTTGACCTTTGACCTCTGTTATCTCACCTCTCACCCTCATGCCGCTTTAACC
>PYXC01000858.1:645000-680000 GCA_015244755.2 Tenualosa ilisha
CAAGAGAGCGTGGGAATGTGTTTGCACCGAGCCATTGGTTTTGGGTAACGTCAAACAAAGTTAAATTTATACTAAACTTGACCTGCGGTGGTAGCAGGTCGGGAGTGAAGCTTTCGCCAAGAGGCAGCAAACAGAAAGGGAAGTCGGTATTGTTCTTGGAGGCCACGTCCCTTTTATCTCTTTAGCCCCCAGTAGTGAATGATTGTAGACTGTAGGCTGAAAATAGTCCCGTAGATCTCCGATGCCCTCCCCATTTAGCTCGTTAAAAATAAACTCAGTGGGTCTGTGCCAGCTTGTGGCCAGACCAAACTGGCCAAACAATAACAGGAGATCAGAGGAATTCTGCACCAAACTGCGATATTGACTGAGTTCGCCAGGGGCCTCACTGTCCAGGGCTCCTGAAGGACTGGACTAAAAGATTATTGCCCTGAGGTTTCATTTTGAAATGAAGAATTATTACAGTGTTGTAATGTGTTACAATTTGTGCCGTGCGCATGGAAGTTATGTGAGTAAGTGCAATTTTCATGGCTATTTCTCAAAAACGTGCCCATTCTTGTTCCTTTAAACCTCCTCACGCTGGAACTTGGAAAGTGAAGAAAGCGAACTCTCAAACTGGAGTTGCTGGCATGATCCATCTCTTCTGGCCCACACGCACGTCTTCTTTATGCATTTAACCTTCCTCTGGTGTCCCTTAGCTCTCCAACGTGGGCCCAATTTCCAACTTCTTTGAAATCCACCCCGTGCTCTATTTAGTCTGGCTGCGTCTGGAGGCCCGCGTCACCGCAATCATCTCTGGCTGAAGAGTTTACGCAGGCTTCGCACCCCCTGAATGGACAGCAATATTTATACAGTTTATTTGGCACAGGCGCATGCCGTACAGGATGCATTCTCACTCATCGCCTTGAAGAGCGTGCCAGCCTCACCGGGCACAGGAGTATGTACAGTGTGTGAGTTTGTTAAGCCGCTGGCTGGGCTCCGATCTCAGCTATGCCTGCAATGTCCAAGGCACACTTAGCTGACCTGTTTTCAGAATCCCTCTCGTCCTGGGGGAGGGAGGAGGCTGTCCAAGAGTGGAAAAAGGCTGCATTTGACAGAGGAAGATAGAGAGACATAAACATCTGTCCAGCGCAAACAGAAACTGGCTGTCTCCGCGCGCAGTCATGTATGGTTCAAACCTCTGCTTGGAGCGCACTGTGACTACGAGGCGTTAAAGGCCCGTTAAAGGCCCGTCTTAGGCCGACAATTAAGCAGAGAGCGGCGAAGAGAAATATCACGACATAGCGCGAGGCGTGGAGGACAAGTCCAGTGCTGCTTGATGAATACATCGTCGGTTCTCTTGGCAACGCACTCGCTATAAAGTATGAACCTTTTCACCGCGGGGTACAGGGAGACAGAGCACGTCCCATGCAAGACTGCTCTGCTGGTTCCTGCCAGCGTTGAGGGTAACCTTCAAACACTCTGACACTGGATATTTTTCTTTTCCTCGTCCAAGTCCCCCTCTAAGTTGTCAGAGCAAGGGTGATTTATGAGTCAGTTATGAGAACTGAGAGTCACGCAGTTCAGACAATGTGTGTGTGTGCGCTCTTTCTCTCTCTCTCTCTCTACGGGTGTGTTTGCAAATCTGAACTACAATCAGCGTTCGAGAGACATCGGAGAGCAAGTTTACCCTCACGCTCAGTCCAGTAAGGGGGTGCGCTCCTTGCACTAGCGAACCAATAGTGAGCGAACCACACGGATGATTTATACTGTTGTTTAAAGATTGCATGGAGCCGTGGAGATGGGTCTGCAGGGTTTACCTTAACATCTTTGTTTACACATTCGGAGTCAGGCTGTGCGCCAGCAACCATGAGCTGAGCCAGCCTACCCGCAGTAGTTCCATTAAAAAGTGACCAAAACGCTCTCCACTGGAGCCAGTCCTGTGCGTCTGTGTCCAATTATACCGTATTTATTAAGACTAGTTATTTGAGCATATAATTATGCATTTTTAATCTTAGCCTGTTAATGCGATCTGGGTGCATTTGTGTGATCAGTTAGACATTGCCATTGAGGCGATGGTGGGGAGTAGAGGGAGCAAATGAGGGTATGGGGGGGATTCTCGGAGCAAAGGCATTCGTCAAAAATCTTAACTATTGTATTCCATCATAATCGGAAATGAATAAGAAAACAAGGCTTTAACGGTAAAAAAAAAAAAAAAAGACCTGTCCTTTAGGACTCTTTTGACTATTACTGGCTATACATGTATGCCCAAGATAGTGATAATTGTGCAGCAACAGAATTAAGCTATATAATGGCCCCTTGCTCCATCGTGCCCAAAACACCCATACTGACCATATTAGGCCTCAACCTCCAAAAGAGGCTCTGTACCACCGCATGTAGACCACCCCCCTCACTCAGAGACTCTCTTTTTGGACCACATGTGCATTGGCATCCCTTGGAAAGAGTACAGTGGGGAGTATAGGAGGAGAACAGGAGGGGTCTGTGGGGAGTATAGGAGGAGAGGAGGAGGGGTCTGTGGGGAGTATAGGAGGAGGACGGAAGGATACAGTGGGGAGTATAAGAGGAGGACAGGAGGATACAGTGGGGAGTATAGGAGGAGGAGAGGAGGGGTCAGTGGGGAGTATAAGAGGAGGACAGGAGGGCGTACAGGGGGAGTGAGACAATGCATGTGGGTGGGACTCACCCATAATTCCCATAATTCCACTGTGTCTGGGCCTAAACCATGGGGGGTGCCCACTAGACTGTATAGAACACTTCTCCTATGGACTCCAAAGTGTCTGTGACTTGTCTTTGTGCTGTAGTGTGTGTGTGCGTGTGTGTGTGTGTATGTATCTGTGTGCAGAAGCAGCCACAGACAGAGACAGACAGGCTGTCCTGTTTGTTGCTGTTACGCACACATACATGGCCGGCTAGCCAGCATGAATGGCTGTGCGTGAATCTGTCTTTGTGGTCATAATTGGAACAGATTCATTAAATAGCTTTGTTGGTCACTCAGCATGCGTCCATGCTAGAGTTTTTCTCCAGGCCGAGCTGACCTCCTGACCCCTGGGCCCCACCCCCCACTGAGACTCCTTTGTGACGGACGCATGAGACCATGGACCAGCACACGGGGAGTGGAGCTGAAATTCTTCTCTGCTTTCTCTCCTTCTTGTCTCTCGTCCTTGAAGCACTCACTCCCTCACTGACACACACACTTAGACACTTACACACCCATTGATGTGCATGCATGCATGCATATGGACACACACATACACACACATTATGCTTACACTTAGTCACACACTAACCAACACACACACACACACAATCTCCAGACATACACAGACACACGCCTCTTTACTCACACACACACACACACACACACACACACAGCACCTTCCTCAGTGCAGCTGCTGGAGATTTGCCGGAATGATGCAAATATTGACTCCGTCTAACCCTGACAAATCTCTTCCTCTCCTTCACCCACTCCCTTCTCTCTCTCTCTCTTTCCCTCTCGCTCTCTCTCTCTCTCTTTCCCTCTCGCTCTCTCTCTCTCTCTCTCTTTCCCTCTCGCTCTCTCTCTCTTCCTCTCTATGAGCTTCATGCTTTTCTCAAAATCAAAAAATTCTACAGAACACTAGTATCTGACAGTCATTTTACATTTTACATTACACAATGAATGTTCCATAGAAATTCTTCAAGAACTGTTGCAGATGCGCAGTCCTACAGTTATTCTCAGCTGCTAATATGCTTTTACCTAATCAGTAATCACTTTTTTCAAAACCCCTAAATACAACAAAACATTAGTCTGTTGTCAACACCTGTCAAATTATCCAATTATATTGGAGATATTTTGTTTGGATTTCTCCCTTTCTGTTTTTCCAATTATCTGTTCAGTGTCAAGAATGATCATCTATGTAACCGCTGTGCTGCTGTACTAAGGGTTTTGTGCTGTATTCAGTGGCAGAATGCAACTTCGAATACTTCGTTACTGTAGCCTACTTAAGAACATTTTTCACGTATCTGTACTTTACTTGAGTAGGAATAATTACGAATACTTTTACTTCTACTTTACTACATTTTGCAGTTATGATGATGTGTACCGTTAGATTTCATTAGGCTATCAATATTTTGCGAAGGTCGCCTGGGCTGCCTGGCTGTCTCGGAAGTTTAAACCAATCAGATCCAGTGTTCTGTGTGAAGCCGCTTATCAGATGGCAACATTGAGATTCCAGTTCATCCCAGAGGTTGACGAGTGAAATGTTATGCTAAGTGTAAATGTTTGTCGTCTTCAACTGAAAGCACTCTTGTCTGGACGAGGGTCGTTCTTTTCTGGGCTTAGCATCACCATTTAGCTGTCACGCTTGCTAATTACAGCTTGCTACCTGCTGGGTCAATTAGCGGCTTTTCATGGACGATGCACTTGACTGATGTGTTTATCCCGTGTGACTATATCGGCCTTTTCGTATTCACAAGTAGGCTAGTCCAATGTTGAACCGAGACATCTCTGCTCGTGTAATTTGCGTTCCTGTTGAACTAGCTATCTTCCATAGGTCGTCCTATTGATACCTGAGCGACATCTAAGTGTAGCCTATTCCACTTTCCAAACTTTCAACACTGCGGTCAACAGTTACGAGGATGGAGATGGAGCATTTGGACTGAGCAGCCCATGGTAGAACGAGCCATGATCTCTCAGACATGAGCCTATCTAGTCTAAAAAGAAAAAAAAAAACAGGTTGTTGTCCATGTTGACCGAACGTTTTTTTTTTGTCAGCCTATCGTTAAAATATCTGAATCAAAATTAGTGGACGTTTTGCCTTTGTCCTTCAGGAAGCAGTTTTGGTTATCAGTATTTCCATGTAAAAGTATAGGAGTTTGGGGTATTTCACATTGGAGCTAATAGGCCAATAGCCTATTTCTTTTTGAAATATATACCGTTAAGAGACATACGTATTTTGCTGGTTATTTGTACTTTTACTTAAGTACTGAGTTTCAGTACTTCTTCCACCACTGGCTGTATTTAGGGTTTTGGACATTAGATTTCCATTTATGGCATACAATGTGTAAGCTTTTGCAAATAAGACATAAAAGATACATCATTTTGGTATTGGAGTGATCCTGTCTGTAAAGAAAATGTAAGCATTGTAGAAATGCATTCATTGACTGCATATATTGTGAAAACAGCAAGAAAACTGTATGGCCAGAACAGGCAGATGGTGTGCAAATTGTATTTAGAGTTTTGAAAATGAGGCTGAAGATCAGACAAAAGCTTGTTAGCAATTGAAAAACTGAAAAAACAGCTTTCAGAAGTATACATACCAGTCATATAATATTATTTCACTACTGTACCAATAGTGTACATGCCAGAGTTGTCCCAAACAGCTTTAATAGGTACCCAGTCTAATCTTACTACTCTACCAGTTCTGTACATAAAGATGGCTGAACATTAACAACTGTCACTGACTTCCTCTGTTTGTGGGTCATTAGCTTTTTTTCTAAATATAGGAAAAGTGTGTGTGTGTGTGTGTGTATGTTTCTATCTGCTCTGATTCTATTGGTTTCTGTTGAGTTGCTCAATCTGCTGTTTTGTTGAATGTGTCTTACATAAGCCAGCCCACCCCTTCAACACACACTCTCTTCTCAGACCTCCCCTTGAAACATCTGGACAGAAAAATAAAATTGCCCTCCTCTGCACCCCTTCTCCCTCTCTCTCTCTTTCTTTTCTTTCTCTCCTTTCTCTCTCTTCTGTGCGTTCCCAAAGCACTGTAATTTGCTCTCTAAGGACTCATAACCTGCTAAGCTCAACTCTCAAGTTGACAACCCCAACACCCCTCCACTCTCTCTTTCTCACACACACACACACACACACACTATCATGTGCTATGTGCTATCATGCAAGCAAACACAAATTGGCTCCCCATCATCACAAACACATACACACACAGATACATATACAAACACATGTGCACACACACACACACACACACACACACACACACACAAACACACACCTGAACATAAACAGTCATCCCACAGTCACACACATAATTGCATATAACCCTTTCATACCCCATCCCCTCCTCCCATCCTGGTGGGCTTGTACCTCTGTCACAGTCAGTAGCAGAGGCACAGCCCATTTATCTTTCTGCAACAAGACTCATTAAACTGAGTGCTTAACTCTCCAGGCCTATGGGGAGGGAGGGGGCCCTATTTTCCACCCCAGCTGGGAGGCAGGGAGGGAGGGAGGGACACAGGCAGGCTGGGTGGGGGCGGCCACTGGCCCAAAATAATGTCAAGTGAGATGTTGGTGGAGGGGCAGGGGCAGTTGTTGGGCAAGTTAGTGCCCCTGGGGGCCCATCTACCAAACCCTTTGGCAACGCCTGCTGTCAGCATTGGAGCGAGACGATTAGCAGACAGCCACCACACCCTCGGAGTCGCCAGCGCTGCGTATACTGGCACTGCCTCCTGCTCCCAGTGCATCATGGGTAAATGGCCAGGATGGTGAAGAAGTTTCTGCAGGCTCTGAGGCTATCCCAGGCCCTTGTGCTCCCAGTGCATCATGGGTAAATGGCCAGGGCGATGAAGAAGTTTCTGCAGACTCTGAGGCTATCCCAGGCCCTTGTGCTCCCAGTGCATCATGGGTAAATGGCCAGGGCGATGAAGAAGTTTCTGCATGCTCTGGGGCTATCCCAGGCCCTTGTGCTCCCAGTGCATCATGGGTAAATGGCCAGGATGGTGAAGAAGTTTCTGCAGGCTCTGAGGCTATCCCAGGCCCCTGTGCTCCCAGTGCATCATGGGTAAATGGCCAGGGCGATGAAGAAGTTTCTGCAGGCTCTGAGGCTATCCCAGGCCCCTGTGCTCCCAGTGCATCATGGGTAAATGGCCAGGATGGTGAAGAAGTTTCTGCAGGCTCTGAGGCTATCCCAGGCCCTTGTGCTCCCAGTGCATCATGGGTAAATGGCTTCCCCAGGCCCTACAGCTCATCAAAACCAGGAGTTCTGAGGAGCAACACTGTGAAACACACACACCTCAGGAGGCAGATGTCCACTTCTCTCCACTCACTCCATCTCATCTTCATCTCTCTCTCTTTCTCTCTCTCTCTCTCTCTCTTTCCCTTTAGTTGAGTCCAGGTGCAGTTGGATTATAGCTACATTGTAGTGGGTATCACTGATCCAAGTGTTGGTCTGGGTAAGCATGAATCTCTCTCTCTGTTTATCTCTCACTCCATCTCTTTGGCAAATGAAGCTGTCATGGTGGCAGTGTTAATCCCTGTCTTCAGCATGTGTTAAGAGATAAAATGTGTGTGTGTGTGTGTGTGTGCATGTGTGTGAGAGAGAGAGCGAGAGAGACAGCAAGGAGTGTGTGTTTCATGTGATGCACAGCATCTGGTCATGTAATATATTTGTCCAGAAATAGGGGAGCACTGCTGAGCCCCGTGCCTCTGGCCCAAGACCTAAGAGCCAAGTGATAAAATATGGACTATGTGTCAAAGTCTCAGGTGACCAAAGGGTGCCGCTATGATGAGAATAAACTGTGAGAGTGTGTTAAGGAGGGAGGGAGAGAGGGAGTGAGAGAGAGAGAGAGAGAGAGAGAGAGTGTGTGTGTGTGTGTGTGTGTGTGTGTGACCATCTGTAGCTGTGAGTCTGAGTGTATGCATGTGTGTGATAGCAAGAAGCAGAGCCAGTGTCTTAAGTGCTGTGTGTGTGTATGTGTGTAGGAAAGCAAGAGAGTGGCTCCACTTGTGGTAAAGTGCGCAGAGCTGTATCTTTGCAGTAGCACAAACTGTATGTGTGTTTTCTTTCACCCCAGTTAGGTGTTTCCTGTCAGACCCTAAACTGCCATTCAGCCTGTGAGTTTGTCCCCAGCCAAGCATTCACAGCCGATTCTATCATGTCTGCAATGGCTCTCTTATCTGAGTTGGGTCATGGCACACTGCATAGGTTTGAAGCTTAACAGGACCTCTGATGTAATCTTTAATGTGTGTGTGTGTGTGTGTGTGATGTGTAATAGTTTCAGAAATCCCCCTCCACATCATGACACACAGAGAGTGGGGAAGTAACTCCACAGAGTAGCACCCTGCTGGGAATGGTCTGTGCTGGATGTGCCGATTGACCCCCACGCCAGCGGAAACTTCTCTGTGCCAGGGCAGGAGGGGTGGCAGAAATGTGGTCCATGCCCTCTGAACAAACAAACACCAAACACCATCAGTTCCATCACAATCTCTCAGTCACTTTTAGTGTGTTTAATTACCGTGAACCCTGACACGTCTGGTGTTTGTGCTCATGTGCCTGACCATGTGAGAGAAACATGCAAAACATTCAGAAATGCAGCACTTATTCTTCTTGCGAAATCTGATAAATAACAGACCCATTGATGAGTTAATCAGCCATTAAATGTACTGGTCAATTGGTTCAGTGTGGCTAACATGAGTAAAGCTTCATTCCTTGCCAGACTTTCTCCTGGCAGTACACCCCATTTGGCATGACCGGGGAGATCATTGTTTAAACACTGCAGGCCAGTCGAGAGGACTAACCTTGAGTTATAAAGTGCTATTGAGTGTTTGTACATATTTTATTTCACTTGGACTAACATTGTTTTTTCATTCTTAACACACCTTTCCAAGAACACTCCTCTCCTCTAACAGCAACACAACCGCCTGATTTTTCCAATGATCAGGGACTCCTTAATATTGTGCAATGGTACAAAGCTGCTTCAGGATTAGGTGTGTGTGTGGGGGGAGGGGGGGGCAGAGAGGGGGGGCAAAATTGTATATGTGTGTGACACAGAGAGAGAGAGTGGTGAGTGGGGGACAAAACTCTGTGTGTGTGCGTGTGAGAGAGAGAAAGTAGAGTGAGAGACAAAACTCTGTGTGTGTGCGTGTGAGAGAGAGAAAGTAGAGTGAGAGACAAAACTCTGTGTGTGTGTGTGTGTGTGTGTGTGTGTGTGTGTGTGGTGTGTGTATGTGTGTGTGTGTGTGTGTGCGCGCGCGCGCGCGCGTGCGTGAGAGAAAGTAGAGTGAGAGACAAAACTGTGTGTGTGTGTGAGAGAGAGAGAGAGAGGGGGGCACTGTTGTGTAATCTGCATATTGTGAGGACCCTGTCTTGCCCCTTCTCTCTCTCCAGCAATACCACGTCACATCAGTTTAAAACAAGGACGAAAAAGTTGTCGGTTGAACCATAGAGAAAAAAAAACGCGAAGCCATCCCTCCCCTCTAGCAGCGGGAGAGAGCGCGAGCGTGTGACAGTGGAAGGAAGGACTGACTGAGTGAGTGAGGGCTGCGCGCGAGGGAAATCCCTCAGCACTTTCCCACTAAACCAGCGCAAAGTTGTTTTTGACGTCCCCGAGCGACTCACGAGAGACACCGGCGCCCGCTAAAGCCACTGCGCGCCCTTGTTGACCGGAGATCGAGACTGAGAGCTGGAGTCGTGGCGACAGCATGAGGTGCGGATTTCTTTGCAGGTAAGAGCAGCCCGATACCACTACTAGAACCCACCGACTCGTACCTAGCCACCCTCCACGTCTCGCTTCGGTTGGATGGGAAACTTGCCTTGAGAGACGAGGAGTAGCTTCACAGAACTAAACTTTGGCGATGTGCGCTGGAGCTTGTGCCATGAAAGACCCTTTGTTTGAGGGGAAACCGAAGGCGAACGGAGCGTAATTTCCTGGAGCCCCAGTCGCCCCTTGGTTACGTTTCCCCCAGCATGTGCAGGGCACCGTGCATGAGGAATCTGCCTCGGGCGAAGGATGGGAAGGACGGCGTTTGAAACGTTTCCATTTAGCCAAGCGCTACTGTAGCGAATTGACAAACGGGCACCGAGGCAGGGGGTCGTTACTGCGGCTTCAGAGCGTCTGTTCAGCGATCTTGCCCTGCATGGCCGGGACTTTTTATGCGCCTCATTTCGAGGCCATAATTGGGAAGCGTGCTGCACTGGGGTTTCGGTGGTGCGGCGGTGTACCGCGGCGAGGAGAGGCCGATAATTATACAGAGGGAGCGGTACACCAAAATTTATCCTTCAGATGCTTTAAAAGTGGACTGTGGCTTCAACCCCAATGTCAGACCTCATACCATGAAACCATTAAAAATAGGGGGAAACAGTCAAACAGTATCTGCAGCAAACACTTGTTAGTCTCTGAGTTTTTATTTTTGTGCTGGGACTACAGCTCTCCAAGGAAGGGAGGGGGTTGTTCCAGAGTCACAAATATTTTGGAAAGCAGAATTGTGAAATGGCTTAAACATTAATTTACAAACACCTAATGATCTCTTCGTGGAAAAGACAAACCTTTTTACCTCCGCCCTCAGAGAAAGCCAGACAATAAATTGATCTTAGATGGAACTGTTGTGGGGGGATTTAGAGAAACAAATCCCAGGGAAAGCTCAGTTCTTCTTCTTCAGCTCTGAACTTGTTTTACTTGACTGCTCCTGCTGTATGTCCCCTGCATGTAGCCACTGCTGTCTTACATAAAGGGGTAGTCCCATATCCATGCCTCAGATAGGCCAGACTAGACAGGCTCAGTGGCCCCGGCAGGGTGACACTAATCTGCCCCATTTCTCTGCTCTCCACTCTGCTGCTCCCTACAGGATTGGGGTGTTGTGGATGTGTGTGCTGGCCGCTCTCTCCGAGACAACCGCCCACAAACCAGTAAGTGCTGCTGGGTGATTATGATGCACACACACTTGCACACACTTTTGAAGGCTGTATCATGGTTGGTCCAGTGTGTGAATGCACACACACACACACACACTCACACACTTACACACACTTTTGAAGGCTGTACCACGGTTGGTCCAGTGTGTGAACGCACACGCACACACACACACACACACACACACACACACTTGCAGGCAGTGTCACTCTTGTTCCAGTGTGTGAACACACACACACACACACACACACACACACACACTTGCAGGCAGTGTCACTCTTGGTCTAGTGTGTGAACGCACACACACACACACACACTTGCAGGCAGTGTCACTCTTGGTCCAGTGTGTTGTGGATTTATGGTTAGATGACCAGATGGTAGATGGCTTCAGGGCTGAATTTGTTCCTCACATGTGGAAATGGTCAGATCAGATCTGGACTCTTCCAGAACCATCTGAGACCCAGGCGGATGTTTCTGGGCCCGATAAGGCCTGGCTTCAGGATGTGGGGTGTTTGCGGAACCCTGCGCACCCTTGCAGCTCTCTGTCACCATAAGAGCTGGGGAATGGACCCTGTGGAGGCTCACTGGTGGCCCGCTAGAACCTCGCTGGAGGGCGGACAGTTAGCACTAACACCTCACTGGTGGCCCGCTAGAACCTCGCTGGAGGGCGGACAGTTAGCACTAACACCTCCAGTGGATCTGAGGGGACCCAGACTGCTTCTCTCTCTCTCTTTCTCTCTCTCTATCACTACCCTCTCACACTCTCTCTCTCTCTCTCTCTCTCTCTCTCTCACACACACACACACACACACACATACACAATCGAACACACAATCCCTGCTCAGCGTTTGTCCTTTAATGAGCGTCTATGCATGAGCTCCAGTTTCCATTGTTTGAACACTTGGCACTATTGCCAGGGGCAGTTTTCCCTGCTCAGCTGAGAATGGACACACACACACACACACACACACACACACACACACACACACACAAACAGTGTAAATGTCTGAAAATGCTTAAATATTTTTTAAATTAGCTATGTCACTAAATTGGGAAGAAAAGATTTGGTGTTGTCTTTAATTCCCTCTTGTGGGTGTCTGACCCCGGGGTTGAAAGCGACACATTGACTCAGAGCTCACAGCTAAACACACACAACTCCAAGGCCCTCATGACTAGGTCAAAGGACTCAGTGTTTGTGTGTGTGTGTGTGTGTGTGTGTACTGCACTCAGTAATAACTTCAGTAAGGAATTTTCCCATGTTTTTGACAGCTGGCCTTTAAATGTCATCACACTCCCGACTGCCCGGCTGTTCTGCGACACACTCACAGAAATAAACGCACACACACACACACACACACACACACAATATAAACAATATAAACATGCTGTAGGTGCACACACACCAGTGCACACACTCACAAACAGACAAATAAATGCACACAATACAGGCAAGACAAACATGCCATAGGTGTGCGCGCACACACACACACACACACACACACACACACACACTCACTCTCACAAATAAAATGCACGCACACAAAATACACACACTTGCCTACACACACACACACACATATACACACATACACAGGCACACACACACACACACACACACACAGGCACAGACAGGCACAGTCTTGTGTGACCCTAAAAGAGATTTGGACGCGATCAGAAGTGGAGGTCTGACCTCCATGTTTTGGGTATTTTTTACTGAATGGAAAGTTTTGTTCTGCTCTTTTTTTCCTTCTTTCTTTCTCTCTCTCTCTTTCTCTGTCTCTCTCTCTCTTTTCATCCTCTGGTCCCTGCCAACCATGAGCGTGGCCCAGAATGTGGCTGTCCCTCTGCTGGGTTATGAAATGAAAAGCATTATCTAAGGCTGCTTACACACACACTCACACACATGCGCATGTGCACACATACCTACACTCACACACACACAACACAAACACACACCATGCACACACACATACACTTGTCCTAGCTCAACTCAAGCCCACTCAGCGGGGACAGAAACATGTCACCTTCAACATGACAAATGTAATAGGATTTATCAAAGAGTGCAGGTTATTTCAGTAATTGCACAGGAAGTGAAGGGCCTGTGTGTGTCACAACCTTTTTTTCAAGCGAGGTGTTTCTTTTGTGTTTGGCCAAATCAGGCCCAGAATCATCAGCTATGTAGCACTGAAGTGACAGGGTGCAGTCAGTCCCGCTCTGCTTCAGGCCGTCACCACTGGACACGCAGCACTGGAGGGCCCTGACCTCCAGCACGGTTTAGAGAGCCAAGAACCTCTGTGCATAGAGCTGCGGCCTCAAGGACCTCTGTGCATAGAGCTGCGGCCTCAAGGACCTCTGTGCATAGAGCTGCGGCCTCTCAAGGACCTCTGTGCATAGAGCTGCGGCCTCTCAAGGACCTCTGTGCATAGAGTTGCAGCCTCTCAAGGACCTCTGTGCATAGAGCTGCGGCCTCAAGGACCTCTGTGCATAGAGCTGCAGCCTCTCAAGGACCTCTGTGCATAGAGTTGCAGCCTCTCAAGGACCTCTGTGCATAGAGTTGCAGCCTCTCAAGGACCTCTGTGCATAGAGCTGCGGCCTCTCAAGGACCTCTGTGCATAGAGCTGCAGCCTCTCAAGGACCTCTGTGCATAGAGTTGCAGCCTCTCAAGGACCTCTGTGCATAGAGCTGCAGCCTCTCAAGGACCTCTGTGCATAGAGTTGCAGCCTCTCAAGGACCTCTGTGCATAGAGCTGCGGCCTCTCAAGGACCTCTGTGCATAGAGTTGCAGCCTCTCAAGGACCTCTGTGCATAGAGTTGCAGCCTCTCAAGGACCTCTGTGCATAGAGTTGCAGCCTCTCAAGGACCTCTGTGCATAGAGTTGCGGCCTCAAGGACCTCTGTGCATAGAGTTGCAGCTTTGGCACCTTGGTGGTTCCCTTTACTGCCTAATTATTGGATGTGGGTGGAATGTGTGTTATTACATATGTGCTCTGTATTGTGTGTCTACATTCATGTGTGTGTGTGTGTTGTTCATTCATGTGTGTGCTTGTTTATCTGTGTGTTTAGTTTAGTTTATTAGTTTGCTTAACAGGGGCCATGTGAGTGTGTGTGTGTGTATGTGCGTGTGCGTGCGGATTTTAATGTGTGTGCGTTTGAGTGTGCGTGTGGTTTTTTATGTGTGTGCGCGTGTGGTTTTTAATGTGTGTGTGTGTGTGGTTTTTAATGTGTGTGTGTGTGCGTGTGGTTTTTAATGTGTGTGTGTGTGTGCGTGTGGTTTTTAATGTGTGTGTGTGTGTGTGCGTGCGGTTTTTAATGTGTGTGTGTGCTTCAGGCTGCAGGGCGGCGCTCTCGGCAGGCAGAGGGGGAGGAGCTGGAGGGGGTGTGGTCTCAGTGGGGTGAATGGGGTGAGTGTTCTCAGACCTGTGGAGTGGGTGTGTCTGAGAGAAGGAGGCGGTGCTTGCCACCACAAACCCCACCTCAGACATGGCCTGGCTCCGCCTACCTCCCCCAAGGTGTTCCAAACCACTCCCCCGTCATCTCAGCTATCCGCCCCTACTCCCCCCACCCCTCCCTCTACCCTGGGAACGAACTGCCCCACTATGGAGGTCCGGGTGGGGGCAACAGGCAGCCATTTTACCCCCCTCCCCAGCCGGCCAATCCCAACCCTGGACTACCTCTCTACCGCAGTGACCCGGGAGTGGGTGGGCTGAATCAGCCCAACCCCGCGGCTCCTTTCTACCCGCCAACCAATCAGGGCTCAATGTCTGTTTATCGCCCTTCCTCATACCCGGCATCAGGATCCTCTCCAGCACTTGGATACGGCCAATCAGGACGGGCATCCAGACGGCCAGCCAGTCACGGTCCAGACAGGACAGGAGGGGGCGGGAGCAGGAGGTCAGTAGTCAATAATGGGGACTCTTTTTCTTACAGGAGGTGAGTGATACTGGACCTGTGTGTGTGTGTGTGTGTGTGTGTGTATTTTTATGTATGTCTTTGTGTGGAGGGGACGAGATTGGATAGTGAGAATGGTCCTTTATATTGCTGGCTTTCAAACTGTTCTTGTGTTTTTATAATTGTGTGTGTATGTGTGTGGATTTATAATTGTGTGTATGTGAGTGTGGGTTTATAATTGTGTGTGTGTTTGAGTGTGTAGATTAGGCGGTCTTACGACATGTTCCATCATGAATCCATGAGTCATGGGAGGCCTCTTCCTGTTGATCTGGCCTTGGCTCCCTGTTTTCAGTCTCACTGAGCTCTATGAATAGTTGTGTGTGTGTGTGTGTGTCTCACAGCATGCATGGCTAAATAAGCAAATGCTTGGAAAAAGACACACAAATAAACAAACAAACAAACAAATTCCCAATGGCAGAAAAGAACATCCACTTGTCTGTTTGTTGTCTATTTGTCTCTGTTCTTCAACTCTCTCTCTCTCTCTTTCTCTCTGTCTATGAATCTATTCCCCTGCCTTTCTTCTTCCTCTGTTCCCCTTTTCTTTCTCTCTCTCTCTCTTTTTCTTTCTCTCTCACTCTCTCTCTCTTGCTCTTTGTCTCTCTCTCTCTCTCTCGCAGGTCCAATGGTCATATTCGTCCAGGGCAGTTTGGTTACGGCCGGGTTCCCTTCTCTCTGCCCCTGCATCGGCCCGGTCGCCACACACGCCACACCCGTCGCCACGGCAACCACACCGACGCCACCACACCCGTCCCAGAGTCGGAGGTGGCGGGGCTGCTCATGAGCGGGGAGTCACGTGAGTCATGGGAGTCGCAGGAGGAGAGAGGAGCAGGGGTGACGGTGAGGAGCCACAGAGAGAGGAAGGAGGAGAGGAGGAGGAGGAGGAGGCAGGAGAAGGAGAGGGAGGAAGAGCAGGTGGAGGAGGGAGGGAAGGAGAGAGCGGTTTTCACAGACTCCACGTCCACTGCTCCGGCCAGAGCCAGCCGACCGGACCGACCGGACCGACCCGCTGACAGAGAAGCGTCTCGGAGGACAGGCCTGAACACACACACGCGCTCAGACACACACAGACACGCTCACACAGACACACACCACCAGCCCCTGCCCCAGCACCACGGGGACCGCCCTGCAGTCGGAGCACCTTTGTTCCCACCCCAGAGACACACACCTGGGCAGGTCCCCCCCGACAGACAGGTGAGCCGGCGGCCCCCTCCCCCCTACGGACTCCCCCTGCACCAGCCCCCCCCTCCTCAGTCCACCCCAAGCCACCACTCCAACGTGTGGCGGCCCCCACAGCACGGCCAAGACAGAGGGGTGGGGGGGGGCAGCTGGAGCCCTCAGATACCCCAGGGTAACTACAAGTGCCCCGGGAAGGAGGTGGAGCACCGCAGGTGTGTCGGAGAGGTGAGAGAAGAAATCCTTTGTTTCTAATGCACACACACACACACACACACACACACACAAAACAGCAGGACAGCACTGGTTGTGTGTCCTCATAGTCAAGGAGGGATCGAATGTGTTCCCTGGCCACTCTGAGTGTCCCCTCTTAAATTATGTGCTGGAATGTGCTGAGGTCATGTTTATAATGTGTGTGTATGTGTGTGTGTGTTTGTGGCCAGCGCATTCTGATCTTCCCATCTTTAGTTTTGTGTTTGAGATGAAGCTGTAATTCTGTAGTGTTGTGTGTGTTTATGTGTGTGTTGTGTGTGTTTATGTGTGTGTTGTGTGTGTTTATGTGTTTGTGTACCTGGTCAGTAGACACTCTGAGCTACCCTGAGCTACTTGTGTGCTGAGGCTGAGGTTGTAATGCTGTTGTGTGTGTGTGTGTGTGTGTGTGTGTGTGTGTGTGTGTGTGTGTGTGTGTGTCAGCCTCATCTACCCATTGTCAGTTGTGTGCTGGGGCTGAGGTTGTAATGCTGTGTGTGTGTTTGTGTGTGTGTGTGTGTGTGTGTGTGTGTGTGTGTGTAAGCCTCATCTACCCATTGTCAGTTGTGTGCTGGGGCTGAGGTTGTAATGCTGTGTGTGTGTGTGTTGTGTGTGTGTGTGTGTTTGTGTGTGTGTGTGTGTGTGTGTGTGTAAGCCTCATCTACCCATTGTCAGTTGTGTGCTGGGGCTGAGGTTGTAATGCTGTGTGTGTGTTTGTGTGTATGTGTGTGTGTATGTGTGTGTGTGTGTGTGTGTGTGTGTAAGCCTCATCTACCCATTGTCAGTTGTGTGCTGGGGCTGAGGTTGTAATGCTGTGTGTGTGTTTGTGTGTATGTGTGTGTGTATGTGTGTGTGTGTGTGTGTGTGTGTGTGTGTGTGTGCTGGGTCTGTTGATAGAATAGAATCTGACTCATCTGTTAGGGCGTTCCCCTTCTCTCAGCTTCTTCATTCCTCCATATACTCAGCCTCTATCACTCGTTCTTCATTCCTCCATATACTCAGCCTCTATCACTCGTTCTTCATTCCTCCTTGAACTCAGCCTCTATCACTCGTTCTTCATTCCTCCTTGAACTCAGCCTCTATCACTCGTTCTTCATTCCTCCATATACTCAGCCTCTATCACTCGTTCTTCATTTCTCCTTGAACTCTGTCTGTGTCCATTTCTCTTCTCATCTTGTCATGTTTGTGAGTCTCTCAAAAGTCTTTCTGAGATCTGACCAGTGCAAACGGCCCCAACAGTGAGCGATGTGGCCCGCACTCTCTGCACTCTCTGCACTCTCCACACTCTCCGCACTCTCCACACTCTCTGCACTCTCTGACTCTCTGCACTCTCTGACTCTCTGCACTCTCCGCACTCTCCGCACTCTCTGCACTCTCCGCACTCTCTGCACTCTCCACACTCTCTGCTCTCTCTGCACTCTCCGCACTCTCTGCACTCTCCACACTCTCTGCTCTCTCCGCACTCTCCGCATTCTCTGACTCTCTGCACTCTCTGACTCTCCGCATTCTCTGACTCTCTGCACTCTCTGCACTTTCTGACTCTCTGCACTCTCTGACTCTCTGCACTCTCTGCACTCTCTGCACTCTCCGCACTCTCTGACTCTCTGCACTCTCTGACTCTCTGCACTCTCTGCACTCTCCGCACTCTCTGCTCTCTCCGCACTCTCTGCACTCTCTGCACTCTCTGACTCTCTGCACTCTCTGCACTCTCCGCACTCTCTGCTCTCTCCGCACTCTCCGCATTCTCTGACTCTCCGCACTCTCTGACTCTCTGCACTCTCCGCACTCTCCGCACTCTCCGCACTCTCTGACTCTGCACTCTCTGCATTCTCTGCACTCTCCGCACTCTCTGACTCTCTGCATTCTCCGTACTCTCTGACTCTCTGCACTCTCCGCACTCTCTGACTCTCTGACTCTCCACACTCTCCGCACTCTCTGACTCTCCGTACTCTCTGACTCTCTGCACTCTCCGCACTCTCTGGCCAAAGTTCCTTTGCAGCCTGGAGACAGTCATCAGGAAGCAAGAGGAGAGTCTTTACTCAAACTACATTTCTAAATGCTAAACATTCATCTACTAATGTGGTCTCCATTTACAATCAGCTGCAGTGGCTCTGTGTGTATGCGTGTGTGTGTGCATATGTGTGCGTGTGTGTGTGCGCGCCTGTGCATGTGTGTACACACTAATCCAAGTATAGGTTTGTGAGAGCCATTCTCCTCCTCAGCAACCATGCTGCAAGACAACTTAGTGTAAACAGTAAACAGTTGTCAAAGTCAGTGTTTGATGTTTCTCTGTAGTGTTTTGAAACAGCATCAGTGAAAATGCTGAAAGGTTGTTGTGCAACGATGGGTTGCCAGCTGTTGAGAGCTGTTTGTTTTCTCTAAGTTGTCAAGCGACTGACGGATGTGACGTCAGACAGATCAGACCGAGTGCAGTATTAACACACATACACACAAGTATTTGCGTGTATGCATGTGTTTGTGTGTGTGTGTGTGTGTGTGTGGTCTTGACTCAGCTATTGGGATTGGAAAACAAGCTTTCCCATGAGTGGAGCAGTCGCTTGTGTTCTTACCGCATAGTAAAATAACACACACATGAGTGGATGAGTGGAGTGAGTGATCATGAGTGGATCTGCTAAGCTGTGGTCTGGGGGAAGATATAAACACACTGTTGTCCAGTTTCCATAGAGTTTCACATGACAGGGTTGCCTGAGCCTGAGGGAGCTGAAAGTCTCCCTCTCTCCACTGGACGCTAGGCTGCCCCTCGGCATAAAGCCCCATTCTCTCCAGCTCTGAGCAGGAGCTGCTTCATCTCACCACATCTGGCAACCAGTGGCGTGTTATTACTGCCCACATCCTGTTACATGACCCACCGGCTGTATGTTAGCACACATACAGGTGTGCTTCCAAACAGGTGTCTGTGAGCAGGTGGACATTTCTACAGACGTGCAGGTCTTTGTTGGGTTGAAGTCTTCAGTGGTTTGTAATGGAGGTCTTTGTTGGGTTGAAGTCCTCAGTTGTTTGTAATGGAGGTCTTTGTTGGGTTGAAGTCTTCAGTGGTTTGTACTGGAGGTCTTTGTTGGGTTGAAGTCTTCAGTAGTTTGTGGCAGTAGTCTGTGGCAGTGTGGACCCCTGGGCAGCAGTCTCCCTGTGTTTATGTCTTGTCTCTCTGTGTCTCTAGACTGTAGCAGGGAGGGGAGCACAGAGAACTCCATCAGTGCCTCTGTTCCTGCCCTGGTACCTTTAGAGTGTAGCTGTATAGTGGGCCCTTACTTATTGGGCCCCTTCTTCTGGCTCCTAGTTCTATTCGCCCTGTGTGTGTGTATGTCTGTCTCCTAGTTCTATTCGCCCTGTGTGTGTGTGTATGTCTGTCTCCTAGTTCTATTCGCCCTGTGTGTGTGTATGTCTGTTTCCTAGTTCTATTCGCCCTGTGTGTGTGTGTATCTCTGTCTGGGCCCCTTCCCCTGCCCCCCCCCTAGTTCTGTGTGTGTTTCTGTCTGGGCTCCTGCCCTGGGTCTCAGTCCTGCTGCCTCTTTGTCCTTTAGAGCACTGTGGATGTTTGCTCTACACACACTCACCCATGGCTCAGATTCTTCCTTGACTTGTGTAAAACCTGTGTGTGTGTGTGTGTGTGTGTGTGTGTGTGGAACATTGAGCTGAATGATGTACATCCATATACTGACTACACTGTTCAAATAGCAGTGAAGCATGGAGAAAAGGTGGGATGGAGGCCCAGAAGGGACATTTCTCTCGGGCTCAGTTTGCGGTGGGGAATATTCCTCTTGCCTAAGGATGTGGGGTTCAGGCCCAAACCCACATGGCAGCAGGCCAGGCAGAGGACAGCGGAAACACACATGCACGCGTGCATACACACACGCACACACACACACACTCGTACACAGACACACACATGCACACACACACACATACTCACACTCACTCATACACAGGCACACACACACACACACACAGGGAGAGGTGGGATCACTTTACCAGGCAATGGCACAGACGTTTCATTGGAGTGCCAAGTTATAGTGCTTCTATGAGCAGGCTCGTGTGTGTGTGTGTGTGTGTGTGTGTGTGTGTGTGTGTGTGTGTGTGTGTGTGTGTGTGTGTGTGTGTGGGGAGGGCTAGTTGGGGAGTAGATGTGCTGTTAGTAGTAAAGTCTTCTGTACCCAAAGACTACCACCAACAGCCTCCTTTAAATGTTGCTGTGTGTGTGTGTGTGTGTGTGTGTGTGTAAGATTTCAGATTTTTTTTGTTTCTATCTTTCCTTTTTACTTTGTTTCTGCTCTCTGCCCCCCCCCAACCCCGACACACACACGCACACGCACACACACACACACACACACACACACACACATTAGTGATGCTGGCAGCAGTAGGATGACTGTGAGCCAGGGATACTAATAAAAATCCTGTGATGCTTGAGTCACCAGCACTGGCCTTCACTTGCTATTGCTGACCTGGCTTTGTGCTCTGTGTGTGTGTGTGTGTGTGTGTGTGTTAATGTACGTGAGTATACGTGCATATTTGTATGTGTATGGGTGTTGTTTGCACACAGATCATGCTTGTCTGTGCAAGTGTATGTATGTGTGTGTGTGTGTGTGTGTGTGTGTGTGTGTGATACCCAAACATTATGTTATTAAGGTGCCTTTCTGCATGACCATGCATGGTGAATGGTAATTGTTAGGAATGTTGAATGGACCTATCTGTGTAATGGGAGAGGTGTCCCCTTATCCAGGCACGCAGTGTATTACGAGGTGTACAGAACTCAGAGTGCTTTTTATGTGTGTGTGTGCCACTGGGCACGCATGTTTGTGTGTGCAGAGTTAGAGTGTGTGTTTCTGTGGGGGTGTTTATGTTTGTGTTTGTTTGTGTTTATTTGTGTGTGATGATGTGTGGGCATACAATTTGGGTGTTTTGGTGGAGAGTGTGTATGTGTATGGGAAAGCTTCTATGTGTGTGTGTGTGTTGCTATGGAGTAATGAGGGATCTAAAAGTGTAGTAGGAAAGGAAGTGAGAGAGGGAAGAAGAAGAGAGGAGAGAGGGAGGGGGGATGAGTGAGGCACTTGAACTTGTAGAAAAATGAAAGAGTGTACTGTGCGTAGCAACTGCTGAAGGGCCAGGGAGAGATAGAGGGAAGAGAGAGGAAAGCAGACAACAAGAAAATGAGATAAAGACGGAGAGAAAGAAAAAGGAAGATGGAGGGAAGGAGTGGTAAAGAAAGAAAGAGAAAGACTAATTTGAATCATTACAGTGAGTGCTGAAAGAAAGACAGAAATGAAAACAGTAACTCCTGAAGCAGAGGAAATGATTTGACAATTATTCTCACTGACTTATTAAATAGGTTTTAGCTTTTACACTTTTTCTGTTATTTTTGTGTCACGTGCTTGACAAATATCCAGTGTGATTTCTCTGGGATTGAGTTCTTATCATTCTTAAACTGTAAGTAATGACACAAATGGTAACAGTGTGTAACAGTGTGTGAAGAGGCTTATTGAACAGTGTGTGACAGTGTGTGAAGAGGCTTATTGAACAGTGTGTAACAGTGTGTGAAGAGGCTTATTAAACAGTGTGTGACAGTGTGTGACAGGGCACGTTATCAGACACAGAGCCAATGACGGAGAGAGGGGGAAAGTCACTTACCTCTCTCATGTTGCAGACTGAGAGAAATACATAGTTTATACAGAGCCAGCTGTGTGTGTGTGTGTGTGTGCTTGTGTGTGAGTGTGTGTGTACTCCAATATGTGACAGGAGCATTTGAGTTTGGAAAGGCCGCTGTGTGTGTGTGTGTGTGTGCACTCCAGTATGTGACAGGAGCATTTGAGTTTGGAAAGGCCGCTGTGTGTGTGTGTGTGTGTGTGTGTGTGTGTGTGTGTGACAGGAGCATTTGAGTCTGGAAAGGCCGCTGAGCGGAGGAATGAAGGTGCAGGAAAAGGTGAAGTGGAGGAGAGGAATGGAAAGAAAATATGAAGAAAAAGAAGAAAGGAAAAGAACAGTTGAGGCAGAAAAACAACCAGCCCTGTGAAGAGAATGACACAGTGGGGATAGATAGATAGATAGAAGAAAGAGAGAAAGAGGGAGATGGAGAGAGAGGTGAGGTGGAGTAGTAAACAGACTTCCTGTTAAACAGCTAGAGAGCCTCATCTTTCCCTCTCCTTTCCCTCTCTACCACTCGCTCCCCCTTCCCTTCTGTCTGTGTCTCTATCCCTCCCTTCTTCCCTGCGTAAATATTTACTCTGTGTGTCACTGGGGCACCAGTGGACAGGGACAGGAGTGGAGGGTTGGGGTGGGGGGTGGGGATGGGGTGGGGGGTGTTGTGGGGGTGGGGGTGACAGGCTGCTGGGAAATCCAGATTTAGCATATGATCTTTGAACATTTTACACATACACATTGAGGGATTGATTGAGGGCGGGTGATTCCATTGGCCAATGGCTGATTAAGGGCGGGTGATTCCATTGGCCGACGGCTGATTGAGGGCGGGTGATTCCATTGGCCGACGGCTGATTGAGGGCGGGTGATTTCATTGGCCGACGGCTGATTGAGGGCGGGTGAGTCCAGTGGCGTTGGTCCCAGAGGCCCAAGAGTCTCCAGATTAGCAGAGGGGTGTCAGGTCCAGAGGGGTCCAGCTGGGAACGACTAGAAATGGCAAATTTATGAAGACGACTGAAGTGGAGTGAAATTTACTGTGGAGTTCAGATGTTTATCTGAACAGATTTACTGCATAGACGCTCACAGAAATAGACCAACCCATGACCTCTCATGATGGATAATACAACCAGATACACACAACACACACACACACACACACACACACACACACACACAAATAGACCAACCCATGACCTCCCATGATGGATAATACAACCAGATACACACAACACACACACACACACACACACACACACAAATAGACCAACCCATGACCTTCCATGACGGATAATACAACCAGATACACACACACACACACACACACACACACACACACAAATAGACCAACCCATGACCTGCCTTGATGGATAATACAACCAAATACACACACACACACAAGCATGCAGGAGGGAGCATACAATCTGGAGTGGAGCTGAGGATCAGGCTGTGAGGAGTGTGATGTGGTTCTGAGTCCAGCTGGGTTGCTGGATCTCCTGTGGCCTATCACTGCTGTCCCACACCTGTGTCCTTCCCCCTGGAAACCAAGCTCTGCGTCAAAGAGTTCCACAGAGGATTGTGCGGGGTTTGCTCTGAGTTGTTTTTTTGTATGTGTGCATTTGTGTTTGTGTGTGTGTGTGTGTGTTTGCTATGCATGTTTATCGCCTCGAGATAATGACGCTGATGTGGAGGTATGTGTGTGTGTGTGATGTGTGTGTGTGTGTGTGGTGTGTGTGTGTGTCTGTGTGGTGTGTGTGTGTGTCTGTGTGTGTCTGTGTGGTGTGTGTGTGTGTGTGTGTGTGTGTGGTGTGTGTGTGTGTCTGTGTGGTGTGTGTGTGGTGTGTGTGTGGTGTGTGTGTGTGTGTGTGTCTGTGTGGTGTGTGTGTCTGTGTGGTGTGTGTGTGTGTGGTGTGTGTGTGTATGTGTGTGTGTGTGTGTGGTGTGTGTGTGTCTGTGTGGTGTGTGTGTGTGTGTGGTGTGTGTTGTGCAGTGCTGGTGGTTGGAGCTGCTGGACTGATACTAAATGAATACACATGTTTGGAATGATTCTAACTGTTAGTGGGTGGGGTTTGGGCCACTGCATGTGTGTGTGTGTGATTGTGTGTGTGTGTGTGTGTCTGTGTGACACATTTTCAGTGTCAGAGGATATGTTATTTTGTTTGGCTCTACATGCACAGAGTACAGAGTGGAAACGTTAGTTTAATACTTTTATCAAGATTTTTTTTTTTGAATTGAAGTTGAGAAAATTATAGTGCATTTGTATTTATGTTAAAAAGTGTGTGTGTCTGTGTGTGTGTGTGTGTGTTTGTGACTGTTTGTGTGCATGGGTCTCTGTGGGTGGTATTTGTCCTCAGAATTTCTCTCAATAGGTCTGACAGTGGGCCTCACTGTTTACTCTTCTCCTCTGTGTGTGTGTGTGTGTGTGTGTGTGTGTGTGTGTGTGTGTGTTTGCAAAGCTCTGGAAGTTCAGAGTCTTGGTGGCTGTCCACGTGACAACAGAATGTTTTGGAAGCAGCTTAAGAAAATAATCATCAATATAAGACTGTTTTGAAAAATGAAATGAACCCCAACCTTATTAGTCATGTCTGGTGTTCCTCGCTGTGTGCTGAAGCCCATAACTGAGTAAGCTCATTATCTGACCCAGGCCTCTGAAAGACCCCATGAATCAGTCAGTCATGCCTCACTAGGCTGGGCAAACAGCAGTTCCCCAGTGAGGAGAACATGTTCAATTGAATTGAATTATATTTATCCAGTGTCTTCTGCAATAGTATTGTCTCATGGCGCTTTACAGCAAGGAGCACCCAAGAGCAACAGGGGCAAGGAAAAACTCCCTCTGTTAGTTAGCCTAGCAAGAAACCTCAGGCAGATCCACGACTCAAGGGGCCAATCAAACCGCCAGGGGTCACACAGGAAAAGTACAATCAGTAGTAACCATGATAGACTACAAGTTGCCTGACAAGTTAGGAACTATTGTGATTTCCAAAATATTGTCCTGTAACATGATATGGTCGTCAATCCATATGCTGCTTAAAGTTGTCATTTAGGGTGACTTCGTATCTTAACTGCAGTTATATTCCCCTCATCAACAACACAGCTAATGAGAATAATCCTGATGTGTCTGCAGTCAGAAATAGACTTCCTGTTCGTTTCCACTGATGGTTTTGGAGGTCGGCCTGAAGCTTCATGGATAATGAGACAGGACTGGGTGAAGCTGGGCCTGTGTTGTTATTGTGTTGAAATAATCCATCCTAGTCTGTGTGCACAGGAAAACCAGGGGCTTTCAGATGTTGTCAAAAGAGAGATTGAATTTCTCTCAAGATTCCACTCTGGAAGTGTTTGGAAAAATATGTTGCAGCTGTCATCAAAATCAGAGTCACAACTAGAATGTCATGAGGAGAACATGTTTGTGTGTGTATATGTGTGTATGTGTGTGTAATGTCATGAGGAGAACACTGGCCTCTGGAAAGAGGAACAGAAAGAAAGAGGGAAAGAGAAAAAGAATATTCACAACTCCTCCCATGTGACTTTCTATTCATCTCTCCTCTTGCCTGTGTGTATTTGTGTGTGTGTGTGTGTGTATTTGTTCATCTCCACCATTCCTCTCCTCTTGCCTGTGTGTGTGTGTGTGTGTGTGTGTGTGTGTGTATTCATCTCTGCCATGCTTCTCCTCTTGTCTGTGTATCTTTAGGTCTAAGTTTTCATTTGTGTGTGTGTGTGTGTATGTGTGTATGTGTGTGTGGTAGCACAGAGAGTCCTTACATTTGGCCACTGGTTGTTCTCCTTGAGAATTTGACCCCTTGACCCCTGAGTCTCAGTGCCACTCTCTTGCTTTCCTTTACTCTTCTTTCTGTATCCCCCCTTTTGTTTCACTCCTCTCCTCTTTGCCCTCTGTGCCCCCATTCTCTCCCTCCTCCACTCTTGGAAAGGACAACTTCCTCTACACTCTTCTGTTTTGATTCCCTTCTAACGCACACAGATATACACACACACACACACACACACTGACACATATACACACACACAGATATACACACATACACACACACACACACACACACACACACACACACACACACACACACACACACTCACACATATACACACACACACAGATATACACACATACACACACACACACACACACACACACACACACTGCACACACTGACACATATACACACATACACACACACACACACACACACACACACACTCGCATGCATGCAGACAACCAGTAGTTGATCCTGAAAGGGTTTATGTGAGAGAAATATTTATGGCCATTACTAACCACATTTACACACATATGCAGAGGATTTACACACCGAACCACAAGCTGTAAACACACACACACACACTCACACACACCAATACACTGCTCAGGAAGTGGTGCATGCACACAGACATGAAACCTGCCCCAGACTTGTCTCAGCAAGACCCAGTGAGAACTCATATATTACACACACACACTTACAGGGATTAACCCACCAGAGGGGCACATCAGGTCAGTCACATGTAGTATACACAATAAACATACACACACACACACGCTTCCGGGAGGATTAACAGCAAAATAGCTGACATTAACAAACCTATATACAAACATGTCTCTACTCTCTCTCTCTCTCTTACACACACACACACACAACACACAACACACACGCTGAGTCACACACTGTTATACACTCTCATGCAAACATACATATATTCTACTTGAATGTAGACTCACAGATATACACCAGTATAGACAGTGATTCCCATAAATATAACATGTTTACCCACGAGCAGTCAGAGATATGCAGCACTTGGGAAGTCAGACAGAGGCTGAGGAACAGCACAGGTCTTTTCACAAGGCAAATACTGAGACTTAGGTGTTTATGTGTGTGTTCTCTCTCTCTCTCTCTCTCTCTCCGCCACACACTGGAAGACACACCTTTGGGAAGGTATTTTGCTCAGGGTATTTATGTGTGTGTGTGTGTGTGTGTTTATATGTTTGTGTGTGTGGTGCGGTGAAAACCTACCATTGTTTAACTCATTTCACTAATGTCTTGGACAGTGAGACTGTGAGAGCTGCATGAAGATCCCAGTTACCCCCCCCCTTTCTCTGTGTGTGTGTGTGTGTGTGTCTATGATGTGTCTGTGGAGACATGGATTTGCAGGACTTGTATTTGTAGAGGGTGTGTGTTTGTGGTTCTATTCTAGACCAGCTTTCTCCCTGTGTTTATCTGCATTTTAAGGCTATTGTTGTGAATCTGAGTGTGTGTGTGTGTGTGTGTGTGTGTGAGTGTGTGTTTCCACTGGACACACTTCCCAGCACTGACTAGCTGTTACAGTTCTGTGTGTGTGTGTGTGTGTGTGTGTGTGTTGTGGTAGCTAAGTACAAAGAATTCCTTTGTGTGTGTGTGTGTGTGTGTGTGTGTGTGTGTGTGTGTGTGTGTGGACAGACTCCTACTTTATTGGGTGTGTGGGATAGTGAAGTGTGTTTAAACTGGCCAGCTGCTTGGAATCAGACAGATGTGTGTGAAAAGAGGGAGAGGGATCAGGCTGGTGAAAGAAGAGAGAGAGCATCAGGAAAGAAAGAAAGAAAGAGGGAGAGAAAGAATGAAAGAGTGATAGAGTGAGGGAAATAGAAGAGGGATGAGATGGGGCCAGACACAGCAGCTGACACCCAGAGTTCACAACAAGTGCAGAAGAGTAGAATGCCACACACACACACACACATTCATATACACACATACACACGTGCACACACACACACACACACACACACACATTCACATACACACACACACACACACATTCACATACACACATGCACACACACACACACATTCACATACACACGCACGCACACACACACACACACACACACACACACACACACACACAGACGTTTCACCTCTACATGACAAAAACAGACACATGCAAGAAGTCACAGTCACAGGAGAACATGCAGCACTGTTTGCTTTGAAGGCTGCAGTGAGTTTCTGTTTTCACATGGAAAGAAAAGATAGGCTCTTTTAATTGAAGATCTTTTAATTGAAGCAGTTCATATATTCCTGTGTGTGTGTGTATGTGTGTGTGTGCGTGCCTGTGTGTGTGTGTGTGTGTGTGTGTGTGCGTGCCTGAGTGTGTGTGTGTGCATGTGCGTGCGTGCCTGTGTGTTTGTGTCAGTGTGCGTGCCTGTGTGTGTGGGTGTGTGTGTGTGCCTGTGTGTGTGTGAGTATGTGTGTGTGTGTGTGCACAAGCGTAAATCCTACACCACAGTCACCCACTGAGTCTGATGCTTTTGACCTCCCCAAGTAATTAGACCTGATTGAGTTGTTTCATTGCTTATGTGTGTGTGTGTGTGTGTGTGTGTGTGTTGTGTTTGTGTGTTGTGTGTTGTGTGTGTGTGTGTGTGTGTGTGTGTGTGTGTGTGTGTTTAAGTGCTGGCTAACCTTTATCTGACCTCTCCCAACAGTGGGCCCATTAGAAGAGAACATTCTGGAATTGAGTTTATGTGCCTAAGGAAAGGCAATAAAGCATTGTGTGTGTGTGTGTGTGTGTGTGTGTGTGTGTGTGTGTGTGTGTTCTTGTATAAGGCGATTAGCACAGTGAATTATCACAGAGGTGCAGCTGACTATTCGAATTCAGACAGCATCATATATCTATTCTCTGCTCTCTCTCTCCTCTGTCACACACACACACACCACACACACACACACACACACACACACGTACACACACACACACCTTCCAGAGAAGTCCACAGCTCTCATATATTTCCATGAACACCTTTAGCACTCATGTAACTATGTGCAAACACACACACACACACACACACACACACAATCAGACTTGTTGTAGCTGTGGGCCTGATCACTTGGCCCACTTTACTGTAAATAAGCTCCATTTTCTGCCCAGTCCTACACTCTTGTCATAACACACACACACACACACCACACACACACACACACACACACTTATCTTCCCCTCCTCTCTTAACTCTGTTTCTTTTTCTGTTTTTGTGTGTTCCCATCTTTTTGTCTGTCTGTCCGTCCAACTGTCTGCCTGGGTTATGTCTTTGGCAACATCTCAGTCTGACTTGTCTATTGTGTGTGTGTGTATGTATGTATGCGTGTGTGTGTGTGTGTGTGTGTGTGTGTGGGGGCAGAAGTTTAAAGAAGTGTCTGTTGAGAAAACAGTGTTGTTATTAAATTTACAGTCAACCATTTTAGATCTTTCCCACCATGAGCTGTCCCACTTTAATGCTGTGTGTGTGTGTGTGTGTGTGTGTGTGCGTGCATGCGTGCGTGAGTTGCATACTCCAGTTCCACATGCTTTATTAATTCCATATGGTTGCTAATGTATCACGGCCTGTCATAGGCAGGGCCGGTGCATACTCTCTAATGTGTGTGAGGTAACCTCATTACAATCTCTCTCTCTCTTTCTCCCTCCCTCGTTCTTTTTCTTTCTCTCTCTCCCCCTTTCAATCCTTCTCTCTCTCTCTCTCTCTCTCTCTCCCCCTCTCTGCAGTCGTGTTCAGGCTCAGCTGGAGCCTCCAGGGCTGAGCAGTGTGCTGCCTTCAACAGCCATGAGTTCATGGGCCGCCTCTATGACTGGGAGCCCTTTACTGAAGGTGAGGGAGGGACGGAGGGAGGAATGAAATGGACATGCGTGTTTGTGTGTGTGTGTGTATTTGTGTGTGTGTACATGTGTCTTTGTGTGCATGTCTGTGTGTGCATGTGTGTGTGTGTGTGTATAACTCATACTATCCAACCCAGATGGAGAGGGTGACAGAAGAGCAGCAAGAGAGAGGGAGAGAGGGGGGAGGGATGGAGAGATGCACTCGTCTAAACGAGTGTTCAGTGATTGTGTTTAGTGGGAAGAGAGAGAGTGGTAGACATGGGAGGTTATTGGGGGCAGAGGTCATAAGGGGTGTGTCTGGAGGCAACTGGGCCTTTGGGGACTTTGAGGAGCAGGTGGGTTATTTGGGGGCAGGAAAACAAGCTCATCCTCCACAATAGGGACAGAAACAAGTAGGGGAGGTGTGTGTGTGTGTGTGGGGGGGGGGGGGTTGTTTGTGGTATATTGGGGTCAAGGAGTCATGATGGTGTGATAATGAATAGCAGTGGGGATGAAAGCAGACAGCTAGTGAAGGAGAGAGTAATGAAGCAGATAAAGAACAGAAGTGTGTGTGTGTGTGTGTGAGTGAGTGAGTAAGGAAGTGTGTGTGTGTGTGTGTGAGTGAGTAAGGAAGTGTGTGTGTGTGTGAGTGAGTAAGGAAGTGTGTGTGTGTGTGTATGTGTGTGTGTGAGTGAGTAAGGAGGTGTGTGTGTGTGTGTGTGTGAGTGAGTAAGGAGGTGTGTGTGTGTGTGAGTGAGTAAGGAGGTGTGTGTGTGGTGTGAGTGAGTAAGGAGGTGTGTGTGTGTGTGTGTGAGTGAGTAAAGAGGTGTGTGTGTGTGTGTGAGTGAGTAAGGAGGTGTGTGTGTGTGTGTGTGTGAGTGAGTAAGGAGGTGTGTGTGTGTGTGTGTGAGTGAGTAAGGAGTTGTGTGTGTGTGTATGAGTGTGAGTGAGTAAGGAGGCGTGTGTGTTTGTGTGTGTGAGTGAGTAAGGAGGTGTGTGTGTGTGTGAGTGTGAGTGAGTAAGGAGGTGTGTGTGTGTGTGTGTGTGAGTGAGTAAGGAGGTGTGTGTGTGTGTGTGTGTGAGTGAGTAAGGAGGTGTGTGTGTGTGTGTGTCTGTGAGTGAGTAAGGAGGTGTGTGTGTGTGTGTGTGTGTGAGTGAGTAAGGAGGTGTGTGTGTGTGTGAGTGAGTAAGGAGGTGTGTGTGTGTGTGTGTGAGTGAGTAAGGAGGTGTGGTGTGTGTGAGTGAGTAAGGAGGTGTGTGTGTGTGTGTGTGTGTGTGTGTGTGAGTGAGTAAGGAGGTGTGTGTGTTGTGTGTGTGAGTGAGTAAGGAGGTGTGTGTGTGTGTGAGTGAGTAAGGAGTGTGTGTGTGTGTGTGTGAGTGAGTAAGGAGGTGTGTGTGTGTTTGTATGGATACTTAAGGGTCTTTTATGATTGTGTGTACTGGTTCTGTGTGTGTGTGTGTGTGTGTGTGTGAGTGTGTGTGTGTGTGTGTGTGTGTGTATACTTAAGGGTTTTTTAATGATTGTGTTTACTGGCTGTGTGTGTGTGTGTGTGTGTGTGTGTGTGTGTGGTGTGTGTGTGTGTGTGTGTGAGTGTGTGTGTGTGTGTGTGTGTTTGAGTTTGTATAAGGGCTGTAGTAGACATCCACACACAAGGCTGTGTGTGTACCTTTTGCACACAGTAATGCTCTCTAACGCACTGCAACGATCACACACACTTTTGTTTCTAGTGTTCTGGATGTGTGTTGGGCTCCTGGGCCCTACTATAGCAACCTTAACTAAAACGCTAGTTTAGTTTCTTTAGCATAATAAACACACAGCGCCGTGGCAACGTAATAAACACACACAGGAAGTTCTTGGGATTCATCCAGGTTTACTCCACAAATGAATATTAGTGAAACAGTTTTAGGAGGTGTGTGTGTGTGTGTGCTTGCTTGGGCTGCACCGAGTGTGTGCTCTCTGCGTGTGATAACAGAATCTGGGAGATACATGCGTGTGATGCAGTCCTCCTCACACACTCGGTGCACCCCAGTCTACCATGGGCATGAATGTGTGTGTGTGTGTGTCCTTCTAAGGAGATTCGACTTGTTTTGGAAGGAAGGGAAAGTTGTTTTCTATTAGAACCTCCTAGACTGTAGTGGAGGCCTAGAATGTGGGGTAGTGAATGTGGGGTTACTGAGTGTGAGGTAGTGAATGTGGGGTTACAGAGTGTGAGGTAGTGAATGTGGGGTTAGTGAATGTGGGGTTACTGAGTGTGGGTAGTGAATGTGGGGTTAGTGAATGTGAGGTAGTGAATGTGGGTTACTGAGTGTGGGGTAGTGAATGTGAGGTAGTGAATGTGGGGTTACTGAGTGTGGGGTTAGTGAATGTGGGGTAGTGAATGTGGGGTAGTGAATGTGAGGTAGTGAATGTGGGGTTAGTGAATGTGAGGTAGTGAATGTGGGGTTACTGAGTGTGGGGTAGTGAATGTGGGGTTAGTGAATGTGAGGTAGTGAATGTGGAGGTAGTGAATGTGGGGTTAGTGAATGTGAGGTAGTGAATGTGGGGTTACTGAGTGTGGGGTTAGTGAATGTGGGGTTAGTGAATGTGGGGTAGTGAATGTGAGGTAGTGAATGTGAGGTAGTGAATGTGGGGTAGTGAATGTGGGGTAGTGAATGTGGGGTTACTGAGTGTGAGGTAGTGAATGTGAGGTAGTGAATGTGGGGTTAGTGAATGTGGGGTTAGTGAATGTGGGGTAGTGAATGTGGGGTAGTGAATGTGGGGTTTGTGAATGTGGAGTTACTGAGTGTGGGGTAGTGAATGTGGGTAGTGAATGTGGGGTAGTGAATGTGGGGTAGTGAATGTGAGGTAGTGAATGTGGGGTAGTGAATGTGGGGTAGTGAATGTGGGGTTAGTGAATGTGAGGTAGTGAATGTGGGGTTAGTGAATGTGAGGTAGTGAATGTGGGGTAGTGAATGTGAGGTTAGTGAATGTGGGGTAGTGAATGTGAGGTAGTGAATGTGGGGTAGTGAATGTGGGGTAGTGAATGTGGGGTTAGTGAATGTGAGGTAGTGAATGTGGGGTAGTGAATGTGGGGTAGTGAATGTGAGGTTAGTGAATGTGGGTAGTGAATGTGGGGTAGTGAATGTGGGGTTACTGAGTGTGGGGTAGTGAATGTGGGGTAGTGAATGTGGGGTAGTGAATGTGGGGTAGTGAATGTGAGGTTAGTGAATGTGGGGTAGTGAATGTGAGGTAGTGAATGTGGAGTAGTGAATGTGGGTTAGTGAATGTGAGGTAGTGAATGTGGGGTAGTGAATGTGGGGTAGTGAATGTGGGGTAGTGAATGTGGGGTAGTGAATGTGGGTAGTGAATGTGGGTAGTGAATGTGGGGTGTGATGTGGGTAGTGAATGTGGGTAGTGAATGTGGGGTAGTGAATGTGGGTAGTGAATGTGGGTGTGATGTGGGGTAGTGAATGTGGGGTAGTGAATGTGAGGTAGTGAATGTGGGTAGTGAATGTGGGGTATGAGTGGTGAATGTGGGGTAGTGAATGTGGGGTAGTGAATGTGAGGTTAGTGAATGTGGGGTAGTGAATGTGAGGTAGTGATGTGGGGTAGTGAATGTGGAGTAGTGAATGTGGGGTAGTGAATGTGAGGTAGTGAATGTGGGGTAGTGAATGTGGGGTAGTGAATGTGAGGTAGTGAATGTGGGGTAGTGAATGTGAGGTAGTGAATGTGGGTAGTGAATGTGGGTAGTGAATGTGGGGTTAGTGAATGTGAGGTAGTGAATGTGAGATGTGGTAGTGAATGTGGGGTAGTGAATGTGGGTAGTGGTGGGTAGTGAATGGGGTAGTGAATGTGGGGGGTGGGGTAGTGAATGTGAGGTAGTGAATGTGGGTAGTGAATGTGGGTAGTGAATGTGGGGTAGTGAATGTGGGGTAGTGAATGTGGGGTTACTGAGTGTGGGGTTAGTGTTTGTCTATGTCAAGTCAAGTCAAGTAGGTTTTTATTGTCGTTTCAGTAACTGTTAAAACACAGTATGGACAAGACAGATACGTAATAGTGCCTACATACACTATTGCGGGACTACACGTACACATGTATGTGTGTGTGTCTGTGTGTGTGTGTGTGTGTGTGTGTGCCCATTTGTCTATGTATGTGTGTGTGTCTGTGTGTGTGTGTGTGTGTGCCCATTTGTCTATGTATGTGTGTGTGTGTCTGTGTGTTTGTGTGTGTGTGTGTGTGTGGCCATTTGTCTATGTATGTGTGTGTGTGTGTGTGTGTGTGTGTGTGTGTGTGTGCTCTCATTTGTCTATGTATGACAATGTCTATTCTGCTTATCAGCCCAATTCTCTATCAATCCCTTACTGTTTAGAAGGTATTCTACAGGTCTTCAGTATCAGCGCACAGGCCAGCAAAAGAGCCCAGACCACTGAGGTGACAACAGCAGCTTATTAGAGTGAGGAGAACCACGCAGAGCTGTGTTATCCATCTCAGGTGTGTGTCTGAGAGACCCAGTGACGAGGTCTGACAAGTGTGTTGGCATTCAGAAGAGGAATTGATCATGTCAGAGGGAGACGATACCAGTGAACTGAAGCATTCGATTCTCAATTCTACTTGATTCCCAGTTCTCGATTCCCATCCCTAGTGTACACTGAAGGCTGATGGTGGTGTGTGAGTGTGTGTGTGTGTGTGTGTGTGTGTGTGTGAATAGTTTGTGCTTAATTGCAGTATACTCTTGAGGCAGCACTGGTATGTCCTCATATGAGTGTGACTGTGCGTGCGGTAGGTAATTCAGATGGAGAGAGAGTGTGTCTGTGAGTGTGTGTGTGTGTGTGTGTGTGTGTGTGTTTGTGTGTGTGATGTGGGGAAGGTTAGGAGGGTTTGTGGTCTGGGCACTGAAAGTGCTACACATTACTTTGTATGTGTGTGCGGGTGTGTGTGTGTGTGTTGGGGAGGTGTATGGTGTGTGTGTGTGTGTGTGTGTGTTGGAGGGGATGTGTGTATTTGTGTGCGTGCATGTGTGTGTGTGTAGTGTATGTGTGTGTGTGTGTGTGTTGGAGAGGGTATGTGTGTGTGTGTGTGTGTGTGTGTGTAGTGGGAGTTTCATGATTTTATGGTTACACAAGGGTTTTGTAATGTTTCCTGTGAATTGTGTAAGTGTGTGTAAGAGTGTGTATGTTTGACTGTGGGCATGTGTGTTTATGCATGCCTTCAAAATGCACACTTTAATTTTGTATGATTGTGTGTATGTTTGACTTTATATATGTGTGTGTGTGAGTGTGTGTGCTTATGTGTACATAATGTGTGTGTGTGTGTGTGTGTGTGTGCGCACATACTCTAGAGTATGATTTTGTGTGTGTGTGTGTGTGTGGTGTGTGTGTGTGTGTGTGTGTAATCATTACTGGATGTTGTTGTGCTTTGTGCAGCTCTCACACTGCCAACCGCTCTGCAAAAGAGTGGCAGTTACAGGCCAAGAGATGGAAAGATAGAGAGAGAGAGGGAGGAGGGATGGAAAGAGAGAAGCAGAGATGGAAGGAGAGGGACACGCAGAGAGAAATATTATCCCCTATACTTCTTTCATCAGCCGCCTTTTCATCCCTCACTTTTCTACTTCTCCTCTCTTTTCCATTATCATGCAGATCCCTCGCTCCTCTGATTCCAGAGCCAAGACCCTCCGCCCAAACCTCCGCTGACATTCTTACGCCCTTAGACAAGGAGAGAGAGAGAGAGAAGGAGAGAGAACTGGAGGGTGGGGGTTGGGGAAAAGAGGATGCAGAGAGA
>PYXC01000858.1:687500-712500 GCA_015244755.2 Tenualosa ilisha
GTTAAGGTCAGGGTGAAGGGTGAGGGGTGAGGGGTGAAGGGTGTTTGTATTTGTTTCAGTCTGTTTATGTGTTTGTACATTTCCACGTGTATGCATTTCCATGTCTGGTGTCTCCTCTGCTTGTGTCTGTCTTGATGTGTACTTTTGTGTGTGTGTGTGTGTGTGTGTGTGTGTCAGTGTCTCTATCTGTGTCTGTTTGTTTGCTTGCTTTCTAAACATTTTCTATTGTGTCTGGCACAATCAAAAGAAAAACATTGTCTGTGAATTTGATCTTTGTGTTTGTGTGAGACAGAACTGTTGGCCTCTGGCTACTATTTGTTGGCAGCTTCATCAAGAAGGCCTGTTAGTCAGAAGAAACACTTCCTGAGCGAAGCAAGAGAGGAAAGACAGAGAGGGGTGTACAGGCACTCCAAACCAGTCCAATAAAACTGGAAAAAGCAGCAGTTGTGTCCCGTCCAAAGTGGCGCTGCTGGGAAAGATTGTGGTGAGTGGCCCGACCCTGTAAGGAACATCAAACAGAACCCTGCGGTCTGGACCTCCGCAGAGACAGCTGACGCCACAGGGCTGCCAGAGTCGGGCCTGACCTCAGCCAGAACCATCTCAGTGTCAGATGCCAGCTAGCGATGCTTCTGGGGGGTCCAATCAGGCTAATGCAGACGGTTCTGGTAGGTTGGTTGTATTTGGTTGCAGTACTGAATGGTTCTGGTGGGTCTGTTGGATCTTGTCAGGATATTGGAAACATTTCTGGTGAGTCAGCTGGACCTAGTTGGGGTATTATAGGTGATTCTAGTGGATCTCGCCAAGATGTACTTCTAGTGGCGCTGTCAGAGATGGTTCTAAAGGTTCTGTTGGGTTTGGTTGGGTAGAGCTATCAGAGATGGTTCTGGTAGGTCTGTTGGGTCAGGTATGGCTATCAGAGATGGTTCTGGTAGGTCTGTTGGGTCAGGTATGGCTATCAGAGATGGTTCTGGTAGGTCTGTTGGGTCAGGTATGGCTATCAGAGATGGTTCTGGTGGATGTAATTGAGGGTGTGTGACGGAGTTATGGTAGTCGACCCCAGTCGTGGGGAGTGAGCACTCAGCTGGAAAAGGTCTGATTTATATGTTCGTTTTTCATGATATTACAGATGTAAACACTATTTTCACATAATTATGCTCCATTACTGTGCGACCAAATTAGGACAACTAATATACTATACTATTTTATTTATTGATTGATTTTTCAGGTGTGATGCTCTGGGCATTCATGATGTGGTGAATTAGATTCATATGTGTCTGGCAGTTACTAGCCTCTGTAGGTGGTGCTAAAACAGCCTTATTGTTTATATTCAAATTAGTATTATTTTAGTATTTAGTATTATTATTTATGCTTCTATTTCTACTTAAATGTTTATATGAGATTTTAATTTTACAAATAAGTATTTTGTTTTTTAATGCACTGTTTTTGTTTTGTAAATTGCATTACATGTACAGTGAGAAATTACATATTTATACGTACTATATTCAGCAGCACGCTGACAGACATGCTAGCTTTGCACACTCCTTACCACAAGTTTACAGTTTTTTTCAGTTGTTTACACACAGTTTGGAAAACAGGGCTCTCTTCTTCCAAACACTACCACAATTATCCAAACACCATTTATTGCGTGTACAATTTTTAACACTTGTGTGTGTTTAGGCCCGATAGCTGTGTGGCTCAGTTGGTTCGTGAGTGCAGTGTTTTGGAAGGTAGTGTCTACATTTCTTCTGATTGCTCAGGCACGATATTTGAAACTTTGGGCTTTTTGTAGGAAAACTTCACACTAATCACAAAACCCTCCACCCAACTAGCAAAACATCATAAATTGCTTGCGAAAACGCTTTTTGCTGAACTGTTCACACTCTTTTCAAAATTATATTTTTGTACATAACAGAACACACAACCCATAACATGAATAAGCACACAAAACACCACCTGCACCTGACACTAAGAGCTGAAAACACACTTGGCTTTTGTTCACTCTGTGTGCAGGACAGGGCAGTTTTCTGTAGCTCACAACTTTGTAATACATGTAGCCTAAGATCATGCATATGCACAAGTATTTCAGTATAGACCTACCCTACGCTATATATATATATTTATATATATATATATATATATATATATATATTATATGTAGGCCTACCCTATGTTAGAGTCATGTGTGCTGTACAGGGGCTCAGGAGGTAAGGATGAGAGGCCACATCTGTTGTGGGGTGCCAGTGTTGTATCCTTATGTGGAGAGTCAGGGTGCTGCTCTTGTTTTATGGAGTGGTATGTGTGTGTGTGTGTGTGTGTGTGTGTGTGTGAGAGAGAGAGAGAGAGAGAGGAAGAGAGATGTTTTAATCAATGTTTGCTCTGATGACTAAACCCCTTTTGGATGAGTGTGTAAAATGTCTGTGTTTATCTTTGTATGTGTGTTTGTGTGTGTGTCTGTGTGTGTTTGGGGTCATCTGTCACTCAGACACACACTTATCTGTGTTTACTGGCAGGGTATTAAATAAAGTCTGACTGTGGCTGAGGTGAATGTGTGAGTGTGTGAGTTTATGTCTGTCTTCCTGTCTGGGTGTAGATGTCTGTCATTAAGTTTGTGTGTGTGTGTGTCTGTCTACGAGATTCTTGTGTCCTGCTTAGTGTTTGTCCTTGGGCAAGACGTCACTGTTGTAGACTAAACATCAAACCCCCTCACAGATCCAGGAGTCTCCTTTCATTCTTTCATTCTTTCATTCTTTCATTTACTCCATGTCTTTAATACCACCTCTCTTTGCCCCTCCCTTCTTCTCTCTGTGTCTCTATCTCTATCATCTCTCACACTCTTACTCTCTCTCCCTCTCTTCCCCCCCTCTCTCTCCCTCCCTTTTCCCCCCTCTCTCTATCTTCCTCCCTCTCTTTCCCTGTCTGTCTCTCTCTTTCTCTCTCTCCCATAGCTCTGCGCAGTGGTACTGGCCAGTCTGTGGTGAATGGCCGCTGGGCAGTGGATGCTCCTGGAGAGTACCAGGCTGGAGGGACCACCTTCACGTACAGGCGGCCCAAGGCCGGGCCTGAGGGCCAGGGAGATGAGGACGGGGAGACCCTTATAGCTCCAGGACCCACCACTACCCTACTGCAGCTGTTTGTAAGTGTGACAGATACCACACCACACTACACACACACACACACACACACACGTAAACCCCCCCCACCACACACACACACACACACGTACACCCCACCACCACCACACAGACACACACACACACACACACACACACAGACAGATTCACACATCACACCACATACTCATTTCCATGCATCATCCACACCCAAATACTAAACACGCACAGAGACACACACACACACACACACACACACACAGACATAACCATCCCACTGTCTGTTATTTTGAGTGTGAAGCACCACATACTGATTTCCATGTATTACCCACACAAATACTGAACTGTTGAATATCACTTCCAGGCTCACTGCCACAGTTTATGAGTCAGTACACACACACTCCAAATATGTGTAACACACACACACACACACACACGCACACACACATACACGTACATATACACAATCACACGCACACACACAAACTCCAAATATGTGTAACACACACAAACTCCAAATATGTGCAACACATATATGCACACACCCTCACTCACACACACACACACACACACACACATACAGCGGATATCTGACATACCAGCCAGAAATGGTTTGTTTCTAGTTTCACCGGACTGGTGCCAGGTTCACCTCGCTGATAACATAAGTCCCTCACACACACACTTACTGTGCATTAAACAAACACACATACACACACACACACACACACACACACACACACACACACACACACACACACACAGGTCATGGGGACTGGGTTACAGATTGATCTGCTCTCTCAGTGGGCAGTAATGGTGTCTCCCGCATGAAACACCATGTCAAGTCTTGAGCCATATCCAGTAATTACCTTATTCATCATTCAACACACACACACACACACACACCACACACACACACACACACACACACACACACACACACACACACACATACTGGCTCTCTCTCTCTGTCTCTTTATTTTTCTCGTCTGATACTCTATCTGTCGTTTTTAATCCCACCCCTCTCTCTCCATCTGCAGATCATTTACCACAAGCAGAACCCTGGGATAGACTATGAGTACTACATCCCAGTGGAGAAGAGGAGAGAGGGAGAGGGAGAGCGGCCCCGAGAAGGAGGGAGGGCGCCTCTCCGAGAGATTAGTATGTCTCTTCTGTTATTACACACACACACACACACACACACACACACACACACACACACCGCTCACATGGTCATAGTCTCTCCCCTAGGACTTCACAACACTTGTACACACTCCACTCCCTCTCCCCCTGGTTTCAAAAACACACAAACACACTCACAGACACTGTGCAGACATGTGCACACATAAACACACACACACACACACACACACACGGGCGCGTGCACACACACTCCCTCTCCCCCTGGTTTTAAAAACACACAAACACACTCACAGACACTGTGCAGACATGTGCACACATAAACAAACACACACACACACACACACACACACACACACACGGGCGCGTGCACACACACACCCTCTCCCTCTGGCTTGCAGCACACATCTTGAGTGTGTTAAGCCAGGCCTGAGATGATACAAACACACACTCTCCACCACTGGCAGAATAGACATAGCTGCTGTGGGGTGGATTGCGTTAGGGTTAGGGTTAGGGTTAGAGGTTAGGGGTTAGGGTTTGGGTTAGGGTTACCCTAGGGTGAGCTGCTGTGACACAGAAGTGATGGATTATCATTTAATTACATGCATGTTAGGATTCTCTTGCTCTTGTATGGATCCAGTCAATTACTGTTTGTGCTGAAGAAATATTTCAGTTGGTTCAATGTAATGGGAGAAATGGGCAGAGTTTGTGTCAGTGTGGCAGTGTGACAATGTTTGTGGCAGTGTGGCAGTGTGATAGTGTTTGTGTCAGTGTGACAGTGTTTGTGTCAGTGTGGCAGTGTGACAGTGTGACAGTGTTTGTGGCAGTGTGACAGTGTTTGTGTCAGTGTGGCAGTGTGACAGTGTTTGTCTCAGTGTGGCAGTGTGACAGTGTTTGTGTCAGTGTGGCAGTGTGACAGTGTGACAGTGTTTGTCTCAGTGTGGCAGTGTGACAGTGTTTGTGTCAGTGTGGCAGTGTGACAGTGTTTGTCTCAGTGTGGCAGTGTGACAGTGTTTGTCTCAGTGTGGCAGTGTGACAGTGTTTGTGTCAGTGTGGCAGTGTGACAGTGTTTGTCTCAGTGTGGCAGTGTGACAGTGTTTGTGTCAGTGTGGCAGTGTGACAGTGTTTGTGTCAGTGTGGCAGTGTGGCAGTGTTTGTGTGTGTCAGTGTGGACAGTGTTTGTGTGTGCAGTGTGGCAGTGTTTGTGTCAGTGTGGCAGTGTTTGTGTCAGTGTTTGTGTGCAGTGTGACAGTGTTTGTCTCAGTGTGGCAGTGTTTGTCTCAGTGTGGCAGTGTTTGTCTCAGGTGAGTGTGACAGGTGTTTGTGTCAGTGTGACAGTGTTTGTGTGACAGTGTTTGTGTCAGTGTGCAGTGTGGCAGTGTGGCAGTGTTTGTCTCAGTGTGGCAGTGTTTGTCTCAGTGTGGCAGTGTGTCAGTGTGACAGTGTTTGTGTCAGTGTGACAGTGTTTGTGACAGTGTTTGTGTCAGTGTGGCAGTGTGTGTGACAGTGTTTGTGTCAGTGTGGTTGATTCTGCTGCTGCCACTGGCTGTGCTCCGCTGGAGGGCTTGATGTTGCTCATGGACTGTGAGCGACTGGAGGCGCTTCAGTATGGATTCTCTATGTTGCATTTTGAGCACCCTCAATGATCAACCTTCAGTCTGACTTACTTCAATATTCAGGATATGAATGACAGTATGAGATTTTATTGTGTGTGTGTGTGTGTGCGTGTGTGTGTGTGTGCGTGCTTACATTTAGGAGTGAGAGAATGGGGTTATAGGGTGTGTTGCGGGTGAGGTCATTTGTGTGACCACTGCACTGACTTCACTATTAGTGTGTGTGATTGTGTGCAACATGCTTGTGTGTGTGTGTGTGTGTTTGAAGGGTGTGCTCATATGGGTGTGCGTGTGTATGCTAGTTGATGGGTTTTGTTAGTGAGTCTATGTGAAGATGTGTTTGTTTGGGATTATCTCTGAGTGTAAGCATGTTTTTGTTTGTGGCTGGGTCCAGATTTATTTTTGATAGTCGTTAGGGTTAGGGTTAAGGTTAGGATTAAGGTTTAGGGTTAGGGCAGAAATGTTGTATAATGTTGACTTTTCTCTCTCTTATTTTCTTCTCCTCTCCCTCTCTCTCATTTCTTCTCCTACCTCTTTCTATCTTTCTCTCCCTCTTTCTCACTCCTACTCTTTCTCTTTCTTTCCTTCCTTCTTTCTCTTCTTTTCTCTGTCTGTCTTTCTCTTTCTGTCTCTTCTTCCCTCTGTCTCCCTCCATCTCCATTTCCATCGCCATCTCTCTCTCTCTCTCTCTCTTTCTCTCTATCAGGTGCTCTGACTGTCACATCTGAAGGCCCCATCCCTGCTCCCCCCGTTTCCTCACCTTCCTCTCCTGCTAGATGGACACCCGACAGGTCCCGCCCACGTGGCTCAGCACCCAATCGCAACGCTCGAATTCCCCCACGCACCGATGTGCCATTGGACAACCAACCACCATTTGTATGGAGGAAGGGCCCTCTGACACACTGCTCTGCCTCCTGTGGAAAAGGTTAGAGGTCATGAACTCCCCTATGTGTGTGTGTGTGTGTGTGTGTTTGTGTGTGTAACCATCACTTTGTTAGAATGATGATTGTAAGCTACTATTGCGCTGTGTTTGTTGGTATATGATCAGTACTCGAGTTGAGTGGGGACGAGGAGGGATGGCATCCCCCCTGAGATAAAAACAGTCAAACTCATCCCTCTTCTAACGCCCATCCCCCGTTCCATCCCTTGTGCCATTTTATCAATGAATGTGGAAATGACTCCTATTTTATATAGAAATCATATTTCAGCATTTATGTCAACATGTGATCGTTCTTTTTTTCTGCTGTCTGTCCCTGGATGCTCATCATCATTCCAAGAAATTGTCCAGATCTTTTGTGAAACTGCTCTTCCATGCAGAAATTCACTTTCAAATCATCCAGTACTTGTGCTGTGGCACCACCATTTCCTCTCCTGCCATCTTAATACATTGTATCAAGCTGGCTAGTGATCCATGCTGTAATCTTGTAATGTGGATTTGCAAAATTAAAGTTTAATGCACAGTATCTATCAGGTCATTGCTAACCATGCACAAACAACAGCATGGCTAAGTGTGTTTAGTAACATGGAAGATACGTGATCAGACACATGGATGTCTGTTAGTAGGGCTGGTCAAAGCTGAACTCCAGGTAGGACTAAATTGAAATTGTCCTGCATTGAGTTGGAAGCATAAAGTTACCAACAGAAATGCTGCCGAGGCACGAGGTGGTGAGCCTGTGTGTCAGAGATGCCATAGACTGTGCTCCTCTATGTAGGTCTGTCTGTTTTAAAAGCTATCTAACACCTTTTCAATTGCACCAGATTGCAGGAGATTGCATCTAAGTTTTCAAAGCTTTCAAGTAACTGCGTCCACACATATTAGATATGCCTCCAGTGTTCACAAATATTGATCCAAGTATTGATCCTGGATTGTTGTGTAGGCTATTACATGTGTTGTCCACACTACGCCAAGCTACTCACCAACATCCCTAATATGTGAAACACATTACAATTGCTGAGAAAGTTTGTCAAGGCTACTTTGAAATGACAGTGGGTGTGATGACCTCTGTGCCCACGTAAGCGTAACCACCTACTGTATGTATCTTTGGGGGGGTACATCCATGAGTGTGTGTGTGTGTGTTTTAAAGAATGCTACGTTACACCTGCAAAGTGCTGTTACTCCCTAAGTGTGTGTTTGTGTGTAATACAGAGCAAAGTAAAGGTCCATGCATGATTCAGTTGATGGCTGTTTCTGATTAAACCCAGCTATGCGCTGGCTGCTCTCTTCAGCCTTGTGCCTTTGGCTGTGTGTGTGTGTGTGTGTGTGTGTGTGGTGAACTACAGCTCCCCCTCCTGGTGTGTGAATGCACTGCAGCATGTGCAGATTCAGCAAATTGCTGATGTGTGTGTGGGTGTGTGTGTGTGTTGATAAGGTCAGCTCTTTGTGTGTTTTAAGGCCTTAATGCTTCTGTGTGTGTGCACATGTGTGAGCGCTGTTATGTAATCTGTGTGTATTATATGTGCAGAGTTTGTGTAAACTGATGTGTCTGTGTTTGCATGTGTGTGTGTAGGATCCCGACACAGGGTCATTGTGTGTGTGAACCGACACACAGAACAGGAAGTCCTTGAGAGGAGATGTGACTCTGCCTCCAAGCCCATTCTAGAGGAAGAGCCCTGTAACACTCACCCCTGCCCCCCATTGTAAGTGTGTGTGTGTGTGTGTGTGTGTGTGTGTGTGTGTGTGTGTGTGTGTGTGTGTGTGAGAGAATGCATCCTTGCAATTGTGTGTGTTTTCGTTCTTGTTCTCTTCTTGTATGCATATTTTCATCATCACATTGTGTGTGTCTGTGTGTGTGTGTATGTGTATGTGTGAGTTTGTGAACCCATGTGGGCCTGTGTATGTACCCTTGTGTACCTTTCTGTGTGTGTGCCCATGTTTGTGTGTGTGTGTGTGTGTGTGTAGCTGGGAGGTGGGCTCCTGGTCAGACTGCAGCGTGACCTGTGGCAGGGGCATCCAACAGCGGCAGCTTCAGTGTCGGCTGAGCTTTGGCAACCGCACCACCATGGTCCACCCCCAGCGCTGTGCAGGCATCCCCCGGCCCAGCGCCACCCAGCCCTGCCAGCTCAAAGTCTGCTCCCAGTGGGAGGTCAGCTCTGACTGGAGCTCTGTAAGTCATATTCAGCACTGTGTGTGAGAGAGAGAGAAAACAACACCAAAGTGTGTGTGTGTGAGTGTGTATGTGTGTGTGGGTGTGTGTAAGAGAGAGAGAGAGAAAACGACACCAAAATGTGTGTGTGTGGTCTGTGGTCTGGTCTGTTTGTGAGAAACATGGAAAGTGTGTGTAAGATATGTGTGCGTGTGTGTGTGTGAGTTTACACTCTCTGTGTTTTTTTTTAATGCTAGTGCTCGGTGGACTGTGGAGTGGGCAAAAGGACTCGGAATGTTCGCTGTGTGAGTAACCAAGGCGACATTGTGAATGACGGCGAGTGCAATTCCAGACTCCGCCCAGTTGGGAGTGAGGACTGTCACATGGGGCCTTGTGTCACCAACTGGTACTTCACTGATTGGACCAGCACTGTGAGTAATGGCCAGTCTAGATTCCAGCACTACAAGATTTCTGAATGATTGATTATTAAATTACATTTCATTCTTTTACTAATTTCATTTTCTGACACCTTTCCTCTTTTTTGTCTGTCTCTCTCTCTCTCCCTCTCAGTGCTCTGCTGAGTGTGGGCCAGGGATCCAAAGGAGGGAGGTGGTGTGTCTGACGCGAGGGCGGGGCCGAGAGGGCGGTGGGAGTGGCGACTGTGTCGGGGACAAGCCGGCGGACATGAAGGCCTGCAATGGAGGACCCTGTGTCCCCACCGCCATGTGGTTCGCTGGACAATGGGGACAGGTCAGACATTTCATGTAGTCCACTGCGGAGCACTAAAGCTTTGAAGGCGACTAGGGCTAAGACTAGACTCACCCACAGTTGGGGTGTTACTGCACTGAGGATTTGTCACACGTCATGACAGTTTCATTTTCACACTAGTCTGTGGAATTGGCTGCAGACCCAACAGCACTGTGTGTATTTAAAATAAAACAGACCCGTCTTCTAAATTTATTTTTACTCAAAGTAGCACTTTATTTGAAGGTGTCTACATCAGAATGACATGAGCCTGTCATTAATATGACATGACACATATCATGAACATTAATGACACTTCACTGTTGTTAGTAAATGTCACTGGGTCATGTCTGCACCCCAAACAGTGTCAACTTTACAAAAATTGAATGACAAAAAAATTGTTACAAAAATTGAATGACACTTAATGCCAACAGTCATAAACATTAATGAAGTGTCTTATGTGGACACCTTCAAATAAAGAGTTACCAGACTTAAAGTTTAATATACTCAGAGTAAGACTGTTGATAAAAGCTTTTGGTCTAGGACTAGGCTTAAACCTTGTGTGGTGTAGCCCATGAGTGAGAAAATATAGATAATAAACCCCGTAGACTAGCTGGATATTTGTCGTCTAACCTCTTTGACTCTGTTTAAAAGATCGATAGTAAACTGTAGGCTAGCTGGATATTTGTCGTCTAACCTCTTTGACTCTGTTTAAAAGATCGACAGTAAACTGTAGACTAGCTGGATATTTGTCGTCTAACCTCTTTGACTCTGTTTAAAAGATCGACAGTAAACTGTAGACTAGCTGGATATTTGTCGTCTAACCTCTTTGACTCTGTTTAAAAGATCGATAGTAAACTGTAGGCTAGCTGGATATTTGTTGTCTCATCTCTTTGACCCTTCTTTAACCCCTCAATCCCTTTGGGGGGCATTTCTTTCCGTCCCTCCACAGTGTAGCTCACCGTGTGGAAACGGAACCCAGCGCAGAGACGTCATCTGTGTCGAGAAACTGGGGAGCGATTTCACCGTGAAGCCTGCCAGCCAGTGTGCACACCTGGAAAAACCTTCCCCCGTGCAGACCTGCGAGCTTTTCCCCTGTGATTCACAGTGGTTCACCACAGAATGGAGCGCGGTAAGAGGGAGAGAGAGGGGGAGAAAAAGAGAGGGAGGAGGAGAAGAAGAGAAGGAGGGATGGCATGAGCCCAGGAGAGAAGTAAAGGCCGGCGGGACGTCGTAGCGTTTGTTTAGTGTCTCTTCCTGTGTTCTTATCCGCAGTGCTCCCACACCTGCGGGGAAGGTAAACAGGTCAGGGAGGTCCGGTGTCTCAGCCCAGACAAAGAGCACAGCTTAGACTGTTCCCCAAACACCCGACCACCACAGGAGCAAGTCTGCAATATTATACCTTGCTATCCACAAGTTGCAGGTAAGTGTGTGTGTGCGTGTGTGAGTGTGTGTGTGTGTGTGTGTGTGTGTGACTGTATGCGTGTGTATGTGCGTGTGTGTACGTGTGTGTGTGTGACTGTATGCGTGTGTGTATGCGTGTGGGTGTGTGTGTGTGTCTTGTGAATAATATCTACATGTGGCATCCATCTCTGTCCATAAGTCTGTAAGTCGTGCAACACTGCGTCTTACTGTCACTCACTCTCTTTCTCTCTCCCTCTGTGTATGTCTTATCACCCCACTCCAATATACATTCTCTCCCTATATACATTCTCTCCCTATATATATTCTCTCCCTATATATATTCTCTCCCTATGTCTGCAGATGAGAACTGTCCATACTATATATATTAACTGTCAATGCTATATATATTCTCTGCGTGTGCAAATGAGAACTGTCGATGCTATATATATGAACTGTCGCTCCTATATATATATATTCTCTCTGTCTGTGCAGATGAGAACTGTCTATGCTATATATGTTAACTTTCGATGCTGTATATATATATATATATATATATATATATATATATATATTCCCTTCTCCTCTGCAGATGAAAACTGTCGAGACCTGCGGCACAACTGCATGATGGTAGTCCAGGCACGCCTGTGTGTGTACTCCTACTACAAGACAGCCTGCTGCGCCTCCTGTACCCAGAGTGCTTTGCGGGCCAAACGCCACTGACCTGTGGTCAGCCAGAGGTCAGGGGTCACACCCATCACCCACCCACCAACACTGGGCAGTGGAGGAGTGCAAGCCATGCTGTGATTGGCTAGCGACAGACCCCGTACCTGAGCTCAGCCAGTCACAGACTAGAACAGGTATAATTCACAAGGAGATAGCCAATCACAAACCTGCTTGCTGGGAAGGACTTCCAGCAAAAAGTGCCAGAGGATTAGTTTGCTTTCACCTCAGTGCCCTCAACTTTCATCCAGAGCTAAACGCCAGTGCTGATCAGCACCACGCCTGATGCCCCACAGACATCCATACACCCGCAGTGCCATCTCTGATACGCATACAACCCCAGTGCCCCACAGACATCCATACACCCGCAGTGCCATCTCTGATACGCATACAACCCCAGTGCCCCATTCGATGCCCCTACAGCCACAGTGCCATCTCACAAGTCCAGTGCCATCTCTGATGCCCATACGCCCACAGTGCCACGTCTGTATGAGGTCCATTCCAGCCCTGATATCCTGCTGGAAATATGCCCATAGTTAATGTGGACATGGTTTCTGTAGCTTGTGATGTATGTTTGTAAATGCAAACTAATGAGTTGTTATCTGGCCAGGGTGTATTGGTGGTCATCCAGAGAGCAAAACAGACAAATATTGAAAAGTTCAATGAAAATATGCAAATACATGAATGGACACTTGGCATACTGGATAAAACACATAACCTAACATAACCTAACATACTCTTTCTTTCTTGAGAAAAGCAAAACAAGAACAAAACTTAAATAAGGAGGATGAAACCTTAAATAACAGCAAGACAAAAACTGAAAGTAAGTAACCCCAACCCCATTAACAAAACATGAGCAATAGCACACCAAAAATGGAGTAGGCCAACTACTCCACACACACACACACACACACATGTCATGTCCTCACTGGGATGTGGTACTTGGCCAGGCTGTGTTATGTCATGTCCTGGAGCATCATACCGTTTTAACGTCAGTGTTGACATGCTTTTAAAGGCATGATCTGCATCTGCTGGTGACAAACTCATGGCTCGTTCTGCCTCAGGGGACGGGGGAGAGGAGGTGTTTAAAATGGGTGCTTTTCAGGACAACAGGTGTGGAAGACAAACAAGAAAATCTTTTGTCAAAACTAGCTGAAGTCATCAAAATTTGTGCTAACAGGGAATTTGGCTTCCAGTCTTTCAGTGGGTAAACCAAGAAACAATTTGGGTAGCATAGCCCTGTAGTAGGTAAACCAGGGAACCATTTGGGTAGCATAGCCCTGTAGTAGGTAAACCAGGGAACCATTTGGGTAGCATAGCCTTGCAGTGCTAACACATGCTGGCACACACAGAGATTAGCATACCTGTCTCCCAGTCAGAGGGGGCTGTGAGCTCTGGTGTTGAGCCAAACCCAGTGCAGGGTGAGTTATACAGGTTGCACCAGTGACTATTTCCTGAATAGCCCATGAGTGAGCGATAGACTGACCATCACTGATGCTCATGTCTGTCATCAGGATGCACTTAGGCTAACTAAGGTTTTACAATGACCGGTCCACTTTTAGATGTTAGAATTCTCTGAAGGTGCTTCATCATCCGTCGTGATAAAATAAGAATGTATACGAGTTGTTGATATTGACAAGGCCAAATGAAGATAAATCAGACTATTTTCTAGGAGTTGAAGGTATTTCAAGTTGAATCTAATGAAAATATCTCAGTAAATTAATTCAATGTATCACTTGATTGATATGAACCCTCCTTTGTGTATATTTGATTTTTCGCCCCAGTTTGCAGGTCCTGCTCAACTAATCCATTATCGTAGAGACACAGATTATTATTTGTACTCCTCATAATTAGACTGTTTTAAATGGTTTTATACAGCATCTTTTGTGCTTTTCTGTGTGTGTGTGTGTGTGTGTGTGTGTGTGTGCATCTGTGTGTGTGTGCATGCATATGTGTGTGTGTGTGCCTGCGTGTGTGCATATATGTGTGTGTGTGTGTGCCTGTGTGTGTGTGCGTGCGTGCATACGTGTGTGTGTGTGTGTGTGTGTGTGCCTGCATACATGTGTGTGTGCTCCCCGCCCTGCACACAGACGCTAGGGTTCACACCCTACAGAGGGCTTAGCCTTCTGCAGTCCATTAAGGACTGAGCCAACAGATGGAGCCAAAGCCTCTGTCAGAAAACATCAGACTAAAGACAAGAATGTGTGTGTGTGTGTGTGTGTGTATGTGTGTGTTCAGAATGAGAGCTTTGTCTTTAGGTTATGTCTTCTGTTCTGTGTGTCTCCATTGATGATTATGAAGTGTTTTGTTGTGTGTATGACGCAGAGTTTTGCATTATTTAGCTTTATGTCCTAGTTTGCTCGTGGAGACAATACTTTTATAAGAAAAATACTAAATGGATAGTAATTTATCTGTCATAAAAAGGACATAATTTATTATGGTTTTCCAAACAAAGTTGTAGCAAATTGCTTTTTGCTACTATCTTTTGTGAACTTTACAGTGACCGTGTTATTGAAATGTGATTTTACTGTAATATTTTTAAAGAAATAAACGAGTGTGTGAAACATTTATCACCATGTTTAATTGGAAATAAACTGAAAATAGCACTTTGCTGCCTCCCTTATTTTAACTGCCGCTATGTAGCGCAACACTCTGCACCACCCTTTACATACCAGTGGATGGAAATGCAACTCCCAAACACACACGCCTACATTCACAGACACTTATATGCATATAAAGGGATTATAAACAGCGAGGCAGTCAGTCGTATATCAAGAAATTATCCATGTTTGAGGTGGTAATATTGCCATGATGCGAAGCAGACACCAAAAAAGTGCATTATTTTTTGATATATGAAAAACGTGCCATTCATTATACTCCTTCACACACACACACACACACAAAATACACACAGAAGATACTGCTGTTTCAAAATGACAACAAAATGTTGCCAACTTTGTCAGTAGAGACTACTGCTCAATATCACATTTCACTACAGCACTGCGTCAGGGATTTCTGCAAAAGCTTAGGTTTCCTTCGACACATTTTTGGCTGGCCAATCAGTGAACAGAGGGCTCTGGTGTGCCCAATAGTTTGAAAGTTTACAAAAAAGTATCTGCGTGTGAGGAAGGAAGGAAAAACCAGTTGAGGATTCCAGACTCTTTGCACAAAGTGAAACAATGAAAGTGAAACAGTGTGAAAGCTTTTGGTATAGCTGGCTAGTAGAGACTATGGACACACACACACACACATATAGGTCATTTGGTATAGCTAGCTAGTAGAGACTATGGACACACACACACACACACATATAGGTCATTTGGTACAGCTGGCTAGTGGAGACTATGGACACACACACACACACATATAGGTCATTTTCTGTGGATGCCTCATGCTAAAATGTGCAGTAGTCATGTTATGTAATTGCTAGTGGTACATCTAATTTGTGATTCAGTGCCGATTAGGAAACTCTTTAGATTTGCAAAACCTACCAATACACTGGCATGCAGAGATGACCTCTCTCTCTCACACACACACACACAGACTCCTATCCCACATTCTCACCAAAGTTCCCTGCTCACACCACAGGAAATGATGCGACCATGTGGCAGGAAGTGCACACAGGTGGCTGCAATCAGCCTCAAATTCAAAACCTGCTTTATTAGCGTTTCCAAAGCAACTGGTGCATAACTCGTTAGTGAGCCAGGTGCTGATAACCTGGAAACACTCAGGTCTGACAGAGACAGCCCAAAAGGCACTAAACACAATACACTCGTCACCTATGTGTAGATCCAGAACACAACGTTACGCTCTGCACATCCCCTTGGCACAGCTGTATGGAGAGCAGATAAACTACAAATAAAAGCAGACTTTATTACTCACCGCTCTGTATTATTTTGTATTACTCTCGCCCCCTGGTGGCTGGTTTGTGTTATGAGACAAGCAAGAGAGACTAAAAGGTGAAACTTAGAGGATATAAGATGGCACAGATGACACAGCAGAACTGGATGCACTCCTCTCAGAGTGGTCCTCATGTCAGGCTCTGTTACATGTCATGTGTGACTGATGAACACTGAGTTCTCTTAAGAGAGTGTAAGTGATTCGTTACGCTGGTTACGATTTGCTTCGACCACTGTTTTTGTTTAAGTCATTAGCCCAGAGTATTTTATAGTGGATACTAATGTTTTTAAGTCTGATTCTGAAGTTGCTACTCCTGGCTACACTGCTGGAGCCTGTCTGGGGCTATTTCACATTATTCTCCTCTTAGCATACTCCCACACCTTCTCACAGAGATGGAGAACAAGCAGAGAAGGATGGGGAGGTGGTGGGTTACTTGGTTTATGTCCTTTTCTTTGATGTTGCTTGCTGTTTTTGTCTCTGTTCTGGCAATAGCTTTTTTCAGAACATAGAAAAAGCATGCTTCAAGTTTGATGTATACGTTAGATTAGAATCAAAGGTCAACTGGTTAGATCTTGGAATTCAAAGGTCAAAGTTTAAGGTCACCACGACCAGAAAAGTCATATTCTTGTAAATGCTATATTACAAGAATGCCTGAAGGCTTTAAATTTGCTATGAATCTTATCTTGACCTCTAAGATGAACTGTTTCAACTTGAGAGATCAAAGGTCAAGGCCACTGTGACCATAAGTACATGTTCTATTCTCATGAACACGTATGACTTTAGTCTACAAGACCAATTTTAGCTTGGACTCTTATACACGTATGCCTTTAGTCACAGTCTACAAGACCAATTTTAGCTTGGACTCTTCAATTTAACAGACTGTTTCCATCCAAGTTGAAGGTCACTGTGATCGCATGCCACATGAATGTACGACAACCAAAATTCACAGCTGTCTGAAGGCATACAATTATAATGTGTTGTTTTTACCCTACAGAAATACAACACACGTGTAGGAGACAAAAATACACAATTGTCTAGAGGTCAAATTTGATACTGTCTTATCCTGACGTCACATCAGCACTGGAGACTGAGAGTGAGGAGTAAGTTTGAGTGGTTAGAACATGTCCAGTGAAGTGTCACTGATTTATTACACAAATACAACGGAGTGCCACCCATGCAGGAGCCATATGCAATGGTGTGATGCTCTTGGTCAACATAGCTCAAGCCCATGTGCACTGGGGAGAATCTAAGCCAATCGTTGGCAGTAGGGGAACTCCATAGCTAACTTAACCCCTCAGGCTTGTGAAGGGTTCTGTGATGCCAATGATGGGTTATCAATTTGTTGCTGCATTTATTAAACACTCACTCCCAGTTTATCTGTTTTAGGTATAGAATTAAACTTTATTTTGTAAATGATTTTCAATGGAAATTGAAACATATTCCAACATCCTTGTTTTGCCCCAATTAGATGGTTTGCCAAGCGCTTGTTGATGCCCGACAGGGCCGACCTCCATCAACATTCCCACTGCCTGTCCACCATCCGCAGTGCAGGTGTCATTGCTAACATTCAGAGTGGCAAGGTGTTTGGCCAAACAAAGTGCAAACTTTTCCTTTGTGAATGGACAGGTCTCAAGTTTAACAAGTTTGTTTTTGCGCGTGTGTGTGTGTGTGTGTGTGTGTGTATCAGTGTCTGTGTGAGTGTTTGTGTTTTGGGGTTATCTCTGGTTTGTAATGAAACAAAACACGATTATTTTCTTCTCAATAAAAGAACCACAAATTTGGGAGAAGCATGTAATTAAAACCCAGCATATAACTTATGCAATAACATCCGTTCACAGAATGCCAGTATACTTACATTCACTGATCATACAAATACAGAAAATTATGGAAATACCTCAAATAAGGTGGCCAGACTCGGGGACATTTCACTGAATTTTCCCTGGAGATCGGGGACATTCCTATTTCTACAGTCAATATCATCAAAATAAGTAATATTTAGGCTAGGTGGGTACCGGGGACAGACCACCAAAATCGGGGACTGTCCCCGGAAATCGGGGTCGTCTGGCCCCCCTAACCTAGAAGGTATAGTGACCACCACGCATAGAACTACCAGAGCTGAGGTGTCCCTTTCACTCGTCTGAAAGACTGAAGAGCCATTTTGCCAATGGAGGGAGGAAGTGAAATAAATGTTTTATTCTGTTAGCGATTCACAGTGGAACATGAAACTGTGCAGCATGAAAACGTTATGATGTTCTTTAGTGCGGACTAGATAAAAAACAAAAGTCCTAGTCACGGGCGAATGTTTTTTTTTTGTGAAAAGGACCGAAACATTGCATGAGTTCCCATCGCAAACACTGCATGCATTTTATTTTTACACTCTCTTTTTAGGCTGTATGTTAACATGTAAGACTTGCGGTTCAAAAGAAAGGTGTCAAGCAGGCACGGCAAATGTTGCAAAGTGCCGCTATTTTATTATGTCTCGTTATTCGGTAGGCCCTCATCTATTTTTTGCTGTAATAATTTCCCTCTTATAATACACGCCCGGCTTTGTTGAGGTATCGTGATTCGCTTGCATATCCACATTAGTAGCATCTTCGCAACATCTGTCCGAGTTTTCCATTACGAGTTACTTCCTTGTCTTCCACGGGCTTATCTGGCGTCTGTGGCGTGACAGGTTTACTGTGCTTTAACACGTAATCCACAGAGATGTTAGGGGAAGGGAAAAGCCTACATAAGTAGGCCTAGGCCCACACAGAGGAGCTGGAAGCTGGAAGATGTACAGTAAATCCGATTTACCGCCAGGAGGCGATGTTGTGCTCTGTTAAGGCTCGCGTTTGATTTCCGACCGAGGATCAAAGGAAGCATCAAAGTCCCGCGCCTCTACGTCACGCGAGGAAGAGCTCTCCGTGCTTCACGCCACGGATTCGTGATACGGCGAGGGTGTTCCATAGGCTACGCGTGCCAACAGGCTTCGTGACCCAACCTATGGGTCCACGCGTATTTATATACAGAGAGGGCGGGGGAGCAGGGAGGTCGGCCGCGAGGAAGAAGCTGGGGGCACGAGAGGCAGATGGTGACCTTTCAAAGCATATCACGGTGAACCCAATGACTTCATAAAAAGGGATGAAGCGTGGGTGTTAGTGTGTTAGAGCTATGTTTGTGCTTGGCTGAAATAACAAGGAATGAATTGAGATTTATTTTACTACTATTTTTTAGTGACCAAGACAATAGTGTATTCCATTTAAAGGCCGTTTCTCAGTTGCCCGTCAATAATGACGATTACATCCACAGGAGGAGAATATAACTAAACCCGCGTAACTCTCTGCTTTTCTTTTAATAAGCTCCCAGTTGTATTCAGCCAAAATATTTGTTGAAAGGCAAGGGAATGTGTACGTGCATGTGTGATTGTGCGCGCGCTCCCCGCTTCAGCACCACGGTCAGAGCTCGCGGCCAGAACAATAGGAGACTCTGCGGGCCAGAATGTCAGAGTCCGTCGCGCAGTATCAAACGGGAGCCAAAAACGAAAAATCATTTCCCTCTTTTAGCATCAAATGAAAATGATTTGATCTACAGATGCCCAGTGCAAGAGAGCTTGGCAGCTATGTTTCTTGTTTCTTTGTAAACACTTCCCCCCCCAAAGCAACATGCAATACAAAAAGACCAAATAACGAACAAAGATATCTGGCTAAAACTGCAAATTATAATATGGCCTTAATAAAATAGAAGCAGAAATGTTAAATGTTAAAGATGGCAAAAATAATACTAATTTAGATATCAGTATACAGTGTGAAATGTTTTCTGTGTGTGTGCACAAACTTACAAAGCCAAGCAGTAGGCTAATAGTTAGAAACATATTCAGATACTTCCGTGCACAATAAATGACCCCAACACCATACTAAAAATAAATAGAAATCGTCTATTTTAGTCCTGATTAGGTATGGTAAAAGCCAATTATACAATATTACAATAAGTACATGATGTGGTTGACTAACAATAGTAATTTTGGAGGCCAATATTCACAGTTCTCAGTGACAGTCCTGGCAGGCCTAGGGCAGTGTAGCGGTCCTATCAGCAGCAGTAGCGGGTAATAATAGACCTATTAGCATTAACAAGAAGAGTAGCAATACTGTTAGCAGTAGCGGTTTTATTCACTGTTTAGGCTGGTATGTTAAGGCAATTGGGGAAGAGTCGTCTTTCGTTAGAGATCGATGGCTGTAATAGTCAGTGTGTCCCTGGCTGTTACATCACGGGCTGTCAAGCACTCGGGGGAGGGCGTACAGAGGGAGGGGAGTGAAAGAGGGGGACACCGGCAGACCACGTCAAAAGCGAAGGACTGGGAAAGAGGGTTGCGCGGGAGCGCCGTAATGATTGCATTAATTTACATACTGAGCTTTTACTGACACATATGCTGTCTCCGCTTCTGGGAGTCCCGTGGTTAAAGTGTGACTTGAGACAGCGGAGCTGTTTAAGGGGCAGTGCCAGGTCTGTTCTGAGTTGGATGGGGAATCGTGACTGGGGGGCAGAGTTGTAGTAACGGAACCGTGGGAAGGACAGCGTTTTGGACCTATCAACATCACCAGCATCCCCTGGGTGTGTGTTTGTGCGAGAAAGAGAGAGAGAGTGTGTGAGTGTGAGTGTGTTTGTGAAAGTGGGGTCTTTTACGAGCTGTGGACAACCCCAAATAAGTGCAGCCCCAGGACACTGACTGCAACCGGATTTTACCGGGAAACAAGAAAACCCGAGACACGAGAGAAGGGTGAGTAGCCCACAGTCACCGCAACTAAGCCCAGCGTTCGGGAACTCAGTGAGAGCCGCGACATAAGAAGAGCAGCCAGCAACATTGCGAAGCAATGAGCAAATTCTCAAAATAGTTGAATGGTACGAATCTCGCTCTATTTGGTATACAGTTTCTGGTTCAAATCAGTAGTTGTTTAATTGTCGGCAGCGGCAGCTCTTTGGGAAGTGGAGGGGAGCCCAGGCGGACAAAGGAGTCCCATACATTACCGTACAGAGCCTATACCTCCGGCGGGTTAAACAAAGGGAGCGCTGCTACCACAGCTGCGCGTTTCTCTGTTTACGTTGGGATTTTTTTTTCATTTTGCTGGGGAGTTTTTAAAAAGACTGACATCAGGTGGCAGCCTGTATTAACATTAATTTATTTTAATTGTACGAAGGCTTGTGTAATTGTCTGTGAGATAGCTCATTGTCATTTGCATAACTGTTGTAATAACAGGGCGCTTCTTTGTTTTATTGTTTCCTGTAAAACAACGATGGCATAGCAGGCGCGAGAGCTTCATTAGCCTAAACGCATTCGGTTTACAATAAAAATAACGTTTACTGAGATTAGTGTGCTACAGCAAGCCTTATGTTTCTGCATCTTTCCTTTTAGCTTGACCTCCGGTCCAGCCCCTGTTCTCCGCCCGGCACCTGCGTTCTCTCAGCCCGCTGGTCCAGACCTGAACCCCGGTGCGCGTCGGTCGCTCACTTCGCACCGTCGCAATGAAGGAGCCCGACGCGATTAAACTCTTTATCGGACAGATTCCACGGAATCTGGAGGAGAAAGACTTGAAGCCAATCTTCGAGCAGTTTGGGAAGATTTACGAGTTAACGGTGATAAAGGACAAATACACCGGGATGCACAAGGGTAAGGCGAGCTCCTTGGTGACCACACACACACACACACACACACACAGACCAGGGTCTGGGGAGTGAACACGAAGGCTAATCACTTTGTGGTCACTGACACTCTGTATGTGTTCATTCGTTAAAGGGGGTCGATACTGTTCCATAGCCAACACCACATTAGTAACCGCGCACTGCCTAAGTTCAGCCATTTGCTTCAAGTACAACTTCCGCAATTACCCCCGACGTAAGTCTGAGTTACACACACCCCGGGCCCGGAGGAGGCTGGGTCGCGGAGCGCCGGTTGACTTGCATGTCAGTGGCAATCAGAGAGACACGATCTGCAGTCCGGCTCTACCGTTTCCAAGAACATCGAGTGATGGGAGCACGGGCTGCCAGACTGGGTAAATGGGCCCACTGAAGCATGAGATAGGTGTTGCTAAAATCAGAATCATTATGCATGACAATCGCTCCATAAACCCCTGAGCCGTCATCATATTCTCTCTCTCCCTTCGCTTGCCTTTCCCTCCCTGGCTTTCACTCATGCCCCCCACTCTCCAACCACTAATCTAGAGCAAGTGTGTGTGTGTATCTCTATATGACTCGGCCATGCCATTTGTACATCGCAGTGTGCTTGAGGTTCAGGTTTACAAACTCCTCTTATTAAACCTTCATCTCTCTTGTCAGCCTTTCAGGGACTTTTCTCTACCCCGATCCACTGCTGATTCCAGGAGTCTCTTCCGTTCCACTCTGTTCTGTTCTACTCTATTCTATTCTATTCTCATTCTTTCAGAATCACCCTGCCCCCTATACACATGTCTTTGTACTAATGCAACCAAGTTCACTAGATCTACATACTGATCCAGACATCACTGTACTAGCTGACACATACTGATGCCCAGTTGTGCACCAAACCTGGACACACACAAACACAGAGGTCTATCAGAGGTCTACTAGAGATCTATCACAGGTCTACTAGAGATTTATCAGAAGCCTACCAGTGATCTATCAGAGGTGTACTGGAGATCTATCAGAAGTCTATTAGAGGTCTATCAGAAGCCTACCAGTGATCTATCAGAGGTGTACTGGAGATCTATCAGAAGTCTATTAGAGGTCTATCAGGTGTACTGGAGATCCATCAAAAGTCTACTAGAGATCTATCAGATGTCTGTTAGATGTTTACTAGAGATCTATCAGAAGTCTATCAGAGGTCTACTAGAGATCTATCAGAAGTCTATTAGAGGTCTATCAGGTGTTCTTGAGATTAATCAAAAGTCTATCGGAGATCTATCAGAGGTCTTTCAGAGATCCATCAGAGGTCTATGAGAGGTCTACTAGAGACCCATCAGAGGTCTATGAGAGGTCTACTAGAGATCTATCAGAGGTCTGTCAGAGATCCATCAGAGGTCTATGAGAGGTCTACTAGAGATCTATCAGAGGTCTATGAGAGGTCTACTAGAGATCCATCAGAGGTCTATGAGAGGTCTACTAGAGATCCATCAGAGGTCTATGAGAGGTCTACTAGAGATCTATCAGAGGTCTGTCAGAGGTCTATTGGTGCTCTGTCAGAGGTCTGTTTTGTTGTGTTGCCTCTCCTCAGGCCTCTGCTGTGCTTGGCTGTAGGCCACGGGGCTGAACAGCAAACTAGCCGTGCATCTCACTCCCAAAGTCCAACCCCACGTGCTACGAGCTTTTACAGCTAACTATCTCTGCAGTTTCCGTGCTGCCAGGCAACAGAAGAATCTAATAGAGCGTCTCCCCATGCCAATGTAAAGCACATCACTGAGAAGAGCTTGGTATATGATACAAGTATGATCAAAAACATCGCTAAGTGAAATAAGTACCATCAAATAAATTGGATATGTGACTGCATATTCACACATCCATTTACAGTGTGATATACACCCTGGTGTAATCCTTAGCTAATAAGCACTCACACTCAGGTTCCAACCATCTCAGCAAACACACACACACACACACACACACCACACACACACACACACACACACACACAGACACGCACACGTGTTGTCGTTGTGTTCCACATCTGAAATCACACACACACACACATATTGTATTTCACATTTACATTTACATTTACATTTAGGCATTTAGCAGACGCTTTTATCCAAAGCGACTTACAAAAGAGGATAACATTCAAGCTACAACACAATGAAAGAACTAACAAGGAGTGCATATTGCTAACATAGAATCTGCACTATTTTAAGTTGAAAGTGCAATAGTGTAACGCAGTGTAGAGAAATTAAATTATTAAGTGCATTAAGTGCATTTAAAATCAAATGCACATACCACACACACATACACACACACACACACATTGTGTTCCACACTTGAAATCACATGCACAGTCACACACACACATTGTAAAATCCCATGTGCAAACCACACACACACATTGTGTTCTACACTTAAAATCAAACGCACAGTCACACACGCATACACTGTGTTTCACCTTTGAAATCCCATGTGCAAACCACACACACACACACACACATTATGTTTCACTTTTGAAATCCCACATGCAACCACCCCCCCTCCCCCCGCCCCACACACACACATTCAGTCTGTAATGTTTATGTGACAGTCATGGCATGGTTGGGCCAATGCTGGGGCTTCTGGGTCTGTGTAATGAGAGAAAGATTAGATGCTCTGAGCTGGGAGGGCCCTCCAATCACCATAATGGAGCTGTAAGCTCTGAAAGCCCCTCCACTCTGCTCACACACACACACACACACACACACACACACACACACACACACACACACACACACACACATACACACACACACACACACACACACACACACACAGACACATACACACATACACTCTCTTCCTCCTTCCATGTCTCTGTTGGCTGTCTCTCTCTGGTGGTGTTCACTCACGTCTTAACTCTCCCATAAAGCAAACATTTATTAAATCCAACTGCCTTGGGATGGTCCATCACTGTGTGTGTGTGTGTGTGTGTGTGTGTAAGAGAGATAGAGAGAGAGGCATTTATTTACTGTTCTGTTTGAGGCTGCAAATTTTCTTTTCATTTGAACGATTTCCATTTTCTCAGTAGCTATTGAGTTTTATTCTGTTCTATTTGAGTCTTCTATGCTATGCTATGCTATGCTATTGCATGGGACTCTTACATTGACTCTGAAATGACAGCAGTTGGGTAGGGTCATGACACATGGGAGGACATCATTGCTCTGTTCTCCTTGTCCCTAGTTGTGGACAAGCCCTCCCTCATGTGGAACATGGTGTACTGCTACGCTTAGTCTCTGTTGTGGCCCATGGAAGAATGGACATGGTGATACTGGTGAAAGTGTTGTCATGTTCCTGGCTCATATTCCTGTGTGTGTGTGTGTGTGTGTGTGTGTGTGTGCGTGCATCAGCCTGCTTGTTTGTGCTGGATCCATGATGTCTACTGCATATTAAGTAGGCCAACATCATTGTTATGGTGTTTTATGTTGTGCAGTTTGAATTGTCTAGTCGTCTGTGTTGGGGAATGAGTCTCTGTGTCTACTGTTTGAGAAAGGAAGGTTTGTTATTTGTGCAAGCTGCTTACTCCAGTTGTGTGTGTCTGTATGTGTGTGTGTGTGTGTGTGTGTGTCTGTGTCTGTGTGTTGTGTGTGTGTGTGTGTTGTTCAGAATCAAG
>PYXC01000858.1:715000-732500 GCA_015244755.2 Tenualosa ilisha
TAGGAGGGCTTTGGACTCAATATTCAGCTCATTTTTCAGCCATTTCACAGCAAGATCAGGGCCAGATCAGGGCCAGATCAGAGCCAGATCAGAGCCAGTTCACAGTTGTCATGACCAATGCTTTGGGGACTATCAGTAGGTACAACATGCAATAGAGTGGATCTCTGTTTAACACACAAAGCCCTCCATGATCTCTTGTTCTTCCTTTCCCTCTCTCTGTTTCCCTCTCTCTCTCTCTCTCTGTCCTTCTTTCAAACAAACTTCATATTACCAAAACATGAAAGAGGATAGAACAAAACAGCATGAGAGCAAACACTCCTTAGTCCTGCTACACCAAACTGAATTCTCTGTGTCCACCTGCATTTTCTGCTGTCAGCTTTCTGATAAAGATCTTCTGCTGAGAGCAGCCCTAGGGTGGGAGAGGAACGAGGGATGGATGGGGTGTTGGTAAGGGAGGGGAAGAAGTGAGGGATGAATGTGGTGGAGGAGAGAGGTGTTAACGCCAACCTTAATCCCGTTAGGGGCGTGACACGTGTCTGACCTTTCTTAGGGATTCATCCCAGAAGAACGGCCTTGCTCTGATACTCTCATTCTCCCTCTCCCTCCCTCTGTCTGTCTCTCTTTTCAATGATCTTCACTTCACTCCTCCCCTCTTCATTCATGGATCTCATCTACTCTTCTCTTCCTGTTCCATGTCAGTAAGCTATGACTCAGTCTTTTCTTTCTCTCATTCTCTTTCTCTATCTCTTTTTCTTCATGTTCTTCTCTTTCTATGTCTGACTGTGCTGGTTGCTGGCATACAGTAACAGCTCATTGGCTTCAGGGGGGCAGAGGATTGAAATGTCAGACTCTCTACCCACGGAACTGATCTGCCTCTGATCTGCCATCTCTGCCCCAATCCTCTTCCTGTCATCCTGTCTCTCCCGCCATCTCTGTTTTTTTCTTTTATCCATCTTCTCTCTCCCTTCATCTCTCCATCGGTCCATGTTCTCTTCTCTCCTCTCCTCTTCCCCTCAATCCTCTTCTCTCCTCCCCTCTCCTCTTCTCTTCCCTTCAATCCTCTTCTCTTCTCTTATTTCCTCTTCTCTTCCCCCTCTCCCCCTCCCCCTCCTGTCGGCTCTGAGATTAGTTGCTCCTCATTGGCACACTCACCCCCTCTTCTCCCCCCCCGACCCCACACATGCACACACACAAACACACACACATGCGCACACACACAACTTTTTTCCCAATGTTCTGAGCTGGCTCTGTTAGCAGCAGTATGTGAGACAGACAGTGGTGTGTGCCTATCTTGGACAAGCAGTAAGGTCACACAAGCAGGATAGTAGTGGTGTGTGTGTGTGTGTGTGTGCATGTATTGGGGCTTTTCCACTACACCGTTTCAGCACTACTCCACTGTGCACGACTCAGCTCTACTCAGCTTTGTTTTGTGTTTCCATTGGGAGTTGTACCTGGTACCCTTTACTATTTTTTGTACCTGCTTTGGCCAGGTCCTGTCCATGCTGAGCCGATACTAACATGTGACTTGAGGAGACTGACGACCACTGACTGGTCTGACTGGTCTGAGAGGGCCGTTGCAAGTTCAGGCTATGTGCAGGAGAATCAACTTTGCCTGTCTGGTCTGGTCAACTTTGACTGTCGTTTGGTTATTCCCTGTCAAATAAAACATTCCAAGCCATGAATTTGAACTGCTGTGCTGCTTTTGAGAGCACTGCGCCATCAGAGAGGGCATTTGTTTTCTTCCTGAGCTTCCTTGCACTGAAGGGACACGTATGAAATTTTAGGTCGTTGTGTCTTCCTGGAGTTCTGGAGTTGATTTGTCATAATCCGGAGTGTTTGCCGTCATTTCAAGCCCAATAGTGTAAATTGTTACTGTTCAGATCAGGAGCAAATGAACTTTATTTTAGGCCACGCAGCCACCACCTACTACGCAGTTGTTAATGAGCTACGCTAGTGAATTAGCTAACGTAACGTTTTCAATTGAGAAGTAGTCGTATTTCACTGAATGACAACCAGCTGGATAACATTTCTGACTTTAGTTTAAGTGGACAGAGGGAAATAAAGTTAGCTTACAACAAGATATTAAGTTTAAGCGATATCCATAAACTGAGACAAGGTTCTAGTTAGCACATAGGTATGTTGTCATATAGTTACAGCCATTCACTTGAATTAACTGGTACGTTAGCTCGCTAGCTTGGTTCAAGGGCACTCAAAATTTTTGGAATGTAGGCTAGTTTACTTTGTCTTGTGCTAATTTAAGATGGCCAATAAGCATAAATAATAAGCTGACACTTCATAAACGAAGTATTGTGGCCTGTTCGTGGCCGGCGGGGTGGTACCATTTTGTCATAGAAAATCAACCGTGAGTAGAGCAGAGTAGAGTAGAGTAGAGTAGAGCAGAGCAGAGCAGAGTAGAGTAGAGTAGAGCAGAGCAGAGCAGAGCAGAGCAGAGTAGAGTAGAGCAGAGCAGAGCAGAGCAGAGCAGAGCAGAGCAGAGCAGAGCAGAGCAGAGCAGAGCAGAGCAGAGCAGAGTAGAGTAGAGTAGAGCAGAGCAGAGCAGAGCAGAGCAGAGCAGAGTAGAGTAGAGTGGAGCAGTGTCGAGCTGGTACCATGTCATATGTGTCCTACAGCTACATTGTGTTTTGGCGCCTAGTGTCCATTAGAGACGAGTTAAAATAATTATTGTAACGTTAACGAGGTTGGGATGAGGGCTACAACGACAGTGGTGCCCATTGGCTACAATCATCGGGATTTCACTCTGCCTGGAATGCACACACACACACACACACACACACACACACACTCAGAACTCCCCCAAATATGCACACTCAAAACCTTCCCTCTACACCCCCCAACCCCCACACACAGATACAGTAGTTTTAGTTTAGTACAGTAGATTTGACTGTAAAAAAAGCAGGCTGGACTGTGGACAAATCAGAGAGGAGAGGAGAGGAGGGGAGAAGAGAGGAGAGGAGGAAGAGAGTGCAGTGCAAGGAGAGAAGAACAGAGAAAGGAGAGGAGAAGACAGGGAGAGGCAGAATGAGTGGAAAGGAAGAAGAGAGGGAGAAACTGCAGAGAAAGAAGAGGAGAAAAGAGGGAGAGGCAGAATGAGAGAAAGGCTGGACAGATGAACAGATGGCCTTATCAGAGTGTCACTGGGGTGCAGGTTTAATTTCAACAAGAGAGGGGGGCAGCCATGGAGAGAAAGAGAGACAGATAGAGAGAGAGAGAGAGAGAGAGAGAGAGAGAGAGAGAGAGAAGGGAGATGACAGGGAGAGGGAGATAACAGGGCCCACACCCTGGCCTCTCTCCGTCTGGAATTGGCTGCCTCTCTTTCCATCAGTCGTGCTCTATCATCCCTTCTTTTTGCCTCTTCTCTTCCCGTCTCTTCTCTTCTGTATCACTCCTTCTGCCCTCCTCCTCCTGTTTCTCTTCTCTCCTTTTCTACTCTCCCCTCTCTCTCTTCTTTCTCTCTTCTCTCTCTTCCTCTCCTCTCCCCTCCTCTTCTCTCTCTCTCCTCTCTCCCTCTCTCTCTCTCCTCAGCTGTGGCTCCAGCATCTGTGTAAACAAGGAGTAGTTCTGGCAGCAGTAGGGGATCAGTCAGTACAAACACAAACACAAACACACAGATGGAAATACACATACATAGACATCCACAGACTGATACACACACACACACACACACACACACACACACACGTAGACATGCCCACAGACTGATACACATACAGGTACCACCTCTGCCTGTTGTAAACCCGTAAACACACAGAAACAATAAACATGAACACCAATGAAATACACACACACACACACACACACACACACAAAGATACCCACCACAGTGGCTTTGGCTATGTTATTGTGTTGTAGGACAGAGCATGGTGAAGGTGCTTCTCTCCCTCTCTCTCTCCCTCTCTCTCTCTCTCTCTCTCTCTACCACTGCTTGATTTCTCTGATCACTCTACTATCTTCTCTCTGGGTTCTGTGGCTATCTATCCTCCTCTTATCTTTCATGGAATCTCTCTCTCTCTCAGGCAAAAGCACACAGCATACATTAATTATGAATTACTAAATTCACATACAATACATATGACACTCTCTCCATCTCTACACACATAAACACACACACACACACACACACACACACACACACACACACCTGTCCCTTGTCTGTCTGTCTCATTGATCCCTGGTTAGTTTAAATGAAATTGTGTTAAGAAGCTTAGCAGGTGTGCCCCACTGCCCCCAGTGCTCTGAACAGGACTAATGCCAGTGGGAAGGGCAGTACTGTAAAAACACTAGTAGGCTTACTACACCGTGTGTGTGTGTGTGTCTGTGTGTGTGTGTGTGTGTGTTTGGGCATGCTCGGTGCTCCTAACATGGATAATGCTATTGGCAAAGACATTACTGTAAAAACAGCACTAGGTCTAACTAGACTACTTGTGTGTGCCTGTGTGCCTGTGTGCACGAGCGTGTGTGTGTGTGTGTGTGTGTGTGTGTGCCTGTGTGTGCGAGCGTGTGTGTGTGTGTGTGCACGTGCTTGTGCATGTGTGCTCAGTGCTCATAAATGGAGTACAGCCATTAGTAATATCATTACTATAACAACAGTAGGCATATTGGACACACACCCCATGGGTAGGGATATTGTGTGTGTGAGTGTGTGTGTTGTTTAGATGCTGTATGTGACTCATATTGTGGACTGTGGACTGTGACCATTTGTGTATTTGTTTGTACGGTTGAGTGATTATTTTGTGTGTGTGTGAGTGGTGTGTGTGTGTGTGTGTGTATGTGTCTAGTAGATGCTGAGGGGGTCTTTGGTCATTAGCACCCTGTGATGCAGTCCAACCCTAGAGGGATCTGCCATTACGAGCTGTTATCCAGCGTAGCGCTAATGCTAATGTTAATGCTAATGTTTGTGGCCTAACTGGCCAAACCCCTGTGCTAATCCAGTGCTATTTTAATGCTTGTCACATACAGCATATCTCTGTAACACAGACTAGGAGGAATATTTGTGGGCTAGTGCTTTGTATACATCTAAAATCCAGCATAGTGCTAATATGTCTGGACTAATTTACTGTAATCAGCAGCGCTAACATGTGTGGCCTAATTTAGTGTAATTCAGAATAGAGCTAACATGTTTGGGCTAATTAGTGTACCTCAGAGTAGTGCTAATATGTTTGGGCTAATTTACTGTAATCCAGAGCAGGGCTAACATGTGCAGGGTAATTTAGTGTAATCCAGAGTAGCGCTAACTATGCGCTATGTGTAGGATAATTGAGTATATCTCTAGAGTGGAGTGGACATCAGAAGGCTCACTGATCATATTTCTTTGGTCAGGACTGTGTCCCAACATCCTCTTCACAGTCTACATCTGCCACTTCAGTTCATTCAATACAATTCTCTGCCCCCTTGTAACCACCCCACCCTCATCCACACACACACACACACACACACTAACACACAGTCACAGACACACATACACACGCATCCTGCCTGACGAGGAGTGCACTCACCCGTCCTCCCTCCTGTTGTCTTCTTACATCTCCGCAAGTGTGGGTAAATGTGTACGCATGTGTGTGTGTGTGCATGTGCGCTTGCAAGAGAGTGTATAATATAAACAATGGATTTGTGTATAAGTGTGTTTGTTTGCTTTCTACATTTCTAGATTCATAAAAGAAATGTGTGTATGTCTGTGTGTGTGTGTGTATGTCTGTGTGTGTGTGTGTGTGAGTACATGCATGTGGGTTTTTTATTTGTCTCTTGTGAGTCTGTATGTTTTAAGCAGATGGGAGTTTAAAAAACAGGTGTGAAGCAAAGGTGTGTTTGTGTGTGTGTGTGAGAGAGAGAGAGAGAGATGAATGCAGGCAATGGCTTTTTGTCGGTGCATGTGTATGTCTAAAGATTTAAAAGGAAGAGAACAGAGCAAGTTTAAGAGACGCTCAGGCAGCATATCTCTGTGTGTGTGTGTGTGTGTTGTGTTGTGTGTGTGTGTGTGTGTGTGTGTGTGTGCGCGTGCGTGTGTGTGTGTGTGTGCGTGTCTGCCTCTGCCTCTGCTCTTCAGACGTATATCACTCCCAGATAGGGTTCAGAATGTAATTAGACTCCATAAAGGCTTGACCCTTCCCAGAGGCCTCTGCTCTGGCAGGCTAGATAATGACACCACAGAAGAAGCTGTGGTCTTGCACGGCTCAGCTCACTTGAAGTCCCTGCACTGCTGTTATAACCCACTACTGTTATAACCCACTGTGGTTATAACCCTCTACTGTTATAACCCACTACTGTTATAACCCACTGCTGTTATAACCCACTGCTACTGGCTACTGTTATAACCCACTGCTACTGGCTGCCCAGGGCAATAATGGACCTAACGGACTTAGCCACTAACACGTTGTTCTTTGCACCCGGCTCATCCATTATTTCTCTACATCGAGACACCTCGGCAGTGTCATCTCTAACCTACTGTCATATAGCCCCATGTATAGCCCTCTTACAGCCTCTCTTATAGCTCCAATACACTTATAGCTCCAATACACTTATAGCTCCAATACACTTATAGCCCTCTGCTCTTATAGCCCTCTGCTCTTATAGCTCCAATACTCTTATAGCTCCAATACACTTATAGCTCCAATACACTTATAGCTCCAATACTCTTATAGCTCCAATACACTTATAGCTCCAATACACTTACAGCTCCAATACTCTTATAGCCCTCTGCTCTTATAGCCCTCTGCTCTTATAGCTCCAATACTCTTATAGCTCCAATACACTTATAGCTCCAATACACTTATAGCTCCAATACTCTTATAGCCCTCTGCTCTTATAGCCTCTGCTCTTATAGCTCCAATACTCTTATAGCTCCAATACACTTATAGCTCCAATACTCTTATAGCCTCTGCTCTTATAGCTCCAATACTCTTATAGCTCCATACACTTATAGCTCCAATACTCTTATAGCCCTCTGCTCTTATAGCTCCAATACTCTTATAGCTCCAATACTCTTATAGCTCCAATACACTTATAGCTCCAATACACTTATAGCTCCAATACTCTTATAGCTCCAATACTCTTATAGCTCCAATACTCTTATAGCTCCAATACACTTATAGCCCTCTATTGCTGCCTACTTGTAATGATAATGGCTAGCAACAGATTGCTAATGTAATTTTACACAATGAGACCCCCACTACAGGGGCTCTGTTCACAAGGGGAGAGTTTGCATGGTAGACTCGCCCAGTCAGCCTGTGTGTGTGTGTGTGTGTGTGTGTGTGAAACCACATTGTCAGTCATTGTCAGTCAGTTCATTAAACCAAATTCGTCCCACAGGGGTCAGGATGGAGACTGACTGAATCTGTGCTTGGATCTCATAACTGCTGTGTGCGTGTGCGTGTGTGTGTGTGTGTGTGTGTATATATATATATGCTATGATTGCATATATCCAAAGTTCTCAGTCCTGGCTTGTTACTCCAGCACCTCCATCTGTCAGTCAAGTCAAGTCAAGTCAAGTAGGTTTTTATTGTCGTTTCAGCCATATGCACAGTACATAGTGAGACGAGACAACGTTTCACCGGGAACAATTGGTGATACACGTAACTGTTAAAACACAGTATGGACAAGACAGATACGTAATAGTGCCGACATACACTATTGAGGGACTACATAGATTCACTCACCCACTCACACACGCACTCACACACACAACTACACACGCACGCGTGCTCTTGTACACATATGTACATACAGTACAACACAGTTATAAACAAGGCAGGTCAAGTTACAGGTGACCTAAAACAAACACGCTAGACAGGGCATGGCTTTTAGCAGAGCACTGTGGCTAGTGGTGTGATCTGTAAACAGAAGACTATTCCACATAAATATGATCTCGGATCAGTGGGCACATCATGTATGTAAAGCTCTGGTAATATTATTAAAGTGTGTGAGAAATGAATGCTGAGTTGGTGGCCTGCTGCTGCTGCTGCTGCTAGCATGGGATGTGTGTGTGTTTGTGTGTGTGTGTTTGTGTGTGTATGTGCTGTGGGACCACTGCTGTTTTAATCAGAAGTAGCTCCACAGTAGCCTCTTGGGCCCCTGCGTGGGGAGGGATTTTAAAGGGAGACGGGGTGAATGAGTGTGTGAAAAGAGATGAATGAATGTAGAATGCAGGAGTGTGTGTGTGTGGGGAGTGTGTGTGTGTGCACAGCAGGGGTGTTGTGTTCAGGGGGATCGACACAGAACAAAAGTTAGCTCTAATAAGAGGAGCGAGGTTGGGGTTTAAAGGTCAAGTCTGTCGGTTTGAACAGAGGCATCTGCTGGAATGAGTATGTGTGTGTGTTTATTTGCATGTGTGAGTGTGTGTGTGTGTGTGTGCGCGAGAGAGGGTGATTAGGCTGTGCTGGAACAGCAGTGAGACTCTGCTTAGAGCGCTCAGCATTAATAACCACTACTGAGGGCGTGTGTTTGTGTGTGTCATAGCCATTGTCTATTGTAGTGTGTGTGTACGTGTGTGTGTGTGTGTGTGTGTGTGTGTGTGTGTGTTATAGTGTGTCCATGTATGTGTTTGTTTTCCTCTCCATGATCTCAATCACTCCACACATCTAGTCTATGATTGATTCTGCCCCCCCCCCCCCCCCCCCACCACACACACACACACACTCACTCACTTACACACACACACACACACACACACACACACACACACACACATCTAGATATACAGATGCACACATACTCACTCACTCACACACACACACATCTAGATATACAGATGCACACATACTCACTCACTCACACACACAAACACATCTAGATATACAGATACACACATACTCACTCACACACACACAAACACATCTAGATATACAGATACACACATACTCACACACACATCTAGATCATCTAGAAATGAGCTTCTTAAGCTCAATACTGGAGTAAGACAGAGAGAGGGATGGAGATGAAGAATGATAGAGACCTGTAAGGGGGTGGGCTGGGGAATAAGAATAGAACAAAAGTAAGAAGTAGAGGGAGAGAGAGAGAGAGAGGGACAGACTGAGAGGAAGAGGGAGAGACAGAGAGAGAGAGGGAGAGATAGAGACTGGCGGTGTGTGTGTGAGAAAGTTGAAGTGTCGTTGCCAGGAGACAGCAGCAAGAGATGCCAGGTTGCTAGGTAACCTGCATGATGCAATGGCTACCACGCTCTGAAAGAGTGGCTGAGTGAGAAAGCGAGCTGGGTGTGGGAGAGAAGACAGAAGCCTGTGGAACATGTGTGTGTTGTGTTAGAGACAGAAGCCTGTGGAACATGTGTGTGTGTTGTGTTAGAGGCAGAAGCCTGTGGAACATGTGTGTGTTGTGTTAGAGACAGAAGCCTGTGGAACATGTGTGTGTTGTGTTAGAGCAGAGCTGTGGAAATGTGTGTGTGTTAGAGGCAGAATACAACAGGGAATTGGAGAAGCAATTCTTTTTTGTTAAACTAGCACCAGTGTCATAAATTCTCACCAGTACTACAGAATAGGAACCAACGATGATCGTTTTTGAAGAGTTCTATTGACTGACAAGGGAATAAATGTAATTTCGGATTTAATCACTTTCGGTTTCGTTCTACATGAGGGCGTCAGGTGAAGGTGTGGTCCAGTGCTCAATGGCAGCAGAGCCAGCCTGAGGTTAATTACCAGTAGATTTGGTTTAAGCTGACCAATAGCATTGCTGAACAATCCCGTTAACCTGAATGCACCAGATGAGCTTAGAATGTAAGACGATGGTCATGGCACCAGTCGCCTGGACGCGGGCCAACACGACCGCTTTGACAGGGAACACCACAGGCTTCTCCTGTTTCAAGCAGCTTGGCACAGTGAACATAACTGCCCATAGATAAATTACACTTGGTGTGTCACTGTTAGAACTTCTGATGTGTCACTGTTAGAACTTCTGTTGTGTCACCTTTACAACTCCTGGTGTGTCACTGTGAAAGCAGAGTGAGAGGCACAAACGTTTGATACCTTCCATCTTCTATATTCGCGGGGGGGGGGGGGGTTCAGTACTCAGTGATCTTTGGTTAGAACCTATGGTGTGTCTCTGGAGAACTGATGGGGGCTGGCATTGGGTAGGAGTCTATGCTTGTGTGTGTGTGTGTGTGTGCGTGCCTGAGTCACTGAATCAAGTCTGTTCTGCTGACCTTTCTCTGTGGTTATGTGCAGGAATACATACAGACAGGCACACACACACACACACACACACACACACACACACATACACACACACCCTCTAGATGAAACAGCCAGCCTAGCAGCAGCATGTATAAGAACAGTAACCGAGGTGGAAAAATGTTTTTCTGATGTTTTGTACTGAGTGTACTATTATGAGACAACATTAACAGTAGGTTTTAAGTACACTCAAAATGCTTTGCCATACTCTGTAAAGACACTTACAAATGGCAACTCACAATACTTTTTTGGGACACTTTAGCTGCATTGCTTAAGCCCTCTAAAATATGCTTTAATGCAACACTAGTTGTCATTGCATTGATAAACACAAAGATGACTTCAAGAGCACGCAAGCAAAGTTCATCATAGGACAACATGTACTTTCCTTACATGTACACAAGACACACTAGGGAAGCTGGCCACGAGAGTGGAGGCCCTCCTCCACACACACACACACACACACCTACACACACATTTGACACAGACACGGACAGCACACACTTACAGACATCCCAACCTGCTGCAAGCCCATTCTGGTATCCAGTATTTTATTTTTGTGCTGTGTGCTATTTGATCATGTAGTCCATAACCAGCCCATACTTAGGCTTCTACTGGCCTCATCACTACATTGGCCAGCATGCAAAGTACAGATGCAGTAGTCGAGGAACTACCCAGTTATGCTACTTTAATGCAAAAACCCCTGCAAATATAGAAATGTGTTTTCGGTATGTCTGATTCATGGAGAGGAGATTCTCGCTAAATTTGGAAAGCAAAAACACTTAAAGAAACACTTAAAAAGCTGTATTGGTGTGTGTCAGTGAAAGTGTACACACACATACACAGGACTGTGCGAGAGAGTGTGTGCCCTTACTGAGATAGGCAGCGGGCTGGGCAGTGTGTATTTTTAGAGCTCTGCATGGCCGGGGGCTGAAAATATGAAAAGGCCAAATGATAACACACTCCTGACACACTCAGACCGTAATCTCTAACCCCCCCCCCCCAACACACACGCACACACACACACACACACACATTACCCTGCCCCCACCAGAGGGAGTTGGTACGTACGGCCCAGTGATTTTGCAAGGGTGAGGAGGAGGGGGTAGAATGCAATTTGATTGGATAATCCAAAGATTTAATACCCCGTAATCCATGTAAAATCCTCTCGGCATTACTGTGGGTAGTGAGATTAAGTGTGTGTGTGTGTGTGTGTGTGTGTGAGTGGGTGAATTTGTTTGTTGGTGTAAGGGTGCATGTATGTGTGCTGTACATGTGAATATACTGTGTGTGTGTGTGTGTGTGTGTGTGTGTGTGAGAGAGAGAGAGAGAGAGAGAGAGCGTGCACATGAGAGAATGTCTGTTGTTTTAGTCTTAAGTCTTTACTGGAATGTAAGTAAAGGAAGGATAATATGTCCTTGGAGAGAGGGGGAGCAGGAAGAAGAGAGAGAAGGAAAGAGAGAGAGAGAAGGAGAGAAGGAAGGAGAGAGAGAAGGAAAGAGAGAGAGAGAAGGAGGGAAGGAAGGAGAGAAGCAGGGAGTGAGAGAAAAAGAGAGAGAAAGAATGGCTGTTGAATAATGAGTACCCGTCTGAGTGATGGACAGTGGGTTAGATGAGAGCAGAGGAGAGAAGAAGAGAAGAGAGGGAAAGAGAAGAAAGAAGAGAAGAGAAGAGGGGAGAAGAGAGGAGAAGAGAATAGAGAAGGGGAGATGTCTCTCCTCGTCTGCCGTCAGAGGATGGACAGAGAGAGGAAAGAAGGGTGGAAGAGTAGAATGATGGATTGAGAAAGTAGAGGAGGGCGGAAGACTAGAATGATGGACAGCAGAGGTGTGTTGTCATGGGTGAAGGAGTGAGGGATGAAGAGAGGAGCTGAGAAAATGAAAGAAAGGGTGTGGTTGGGTAGGAAGAGAGAGAGAAAAGCTTGTATGTTTGATGAACTGGACAGAATGCACAAACACACACACACACACATGCACATACACACACTCGCACACACACACACACACACACACACACACACACAGGTACATTCACACACTTGGACACATACACACATATTTATTACATGCACATGTGCACACACAAACACAAACACACACACACGCACACACACACACAAACACACACACACGCACACACACACACAGCACATGAACACATCATGAACACATCCTATGTCATCACATCTTTCCCGACTAACCAAACATATGAACACTTCATCCCATACACTCATCCCCACCCAAATAGAACCTCTCTCTCTCACACACACACACTCACACACACACACGTGCACTCACACACACTCATACTGCAGACACAGAAATGCGCGCACACACACACACATGCCCCCCCATGCACATAGTCACCTCCCCCACACACACACACACACTCACAGATGCTTGAGGCCTGCTTGTAGTTTATTTGCATTTTTATATTTTCGCTCAGGGGAATTTCAGTTTCAAAAATAGCATTTTGTGAAACCACCACACACACACACACACACACACACACACACACAATTAATAATTTCAATTATAGCATTTTGTGGAACCACCCTCTCTCTCTCCAACATACACCACACACACACCCACACACACGCCCACAGACAGATACATTCACCCTCACTCACACACACTCTCTCTCTCTCTCTCTCTCTCACACACACACACACAGTCATACCCCACATTCATGCACTTGCACACACACACACAGACACACACACACACGCGTATGCACACACACACACACACACACACACACACACACACACAGACACAAGAGTATGCACACACACACACACACACACACACACACATGTGTATGCACATACACACATACACACATGGGTATGCACACACACACACACTCACACATGCGTATACACACACACACACGTGTATGCACACACACACACACACATACACATGCGTATACGCACATACACACACGTGTATGCACACACACACACACATACACATGCGTATACACACATACACACATGCATATACACACATACATACACGTGTATGCACACACACACACACATACACACATGGGTATGCACACACACACACTCACACATGCGTATACACACATACACACACGTGTATGCACACACACACACACACACATGCGTATGCTATGCACGTACAAACACATCAAAATCTCTCTCACTTTGTTTCTGTCTCTCCTTCACCAGTTTTCCTCTCTCCTTCACTCTCTCCTCTCTCTCGCTCATACACACGCACACACTTCCCTCTTCTGTTCCCTGTCTTGCTCTCTCCCTTCCCCTCCCCCATCTGCTATTATTGCCATCTCTTCCTCTATTTAACATGTCATCTGGTCTTTTTTTCCACACACACCCCCCCCCCCCCCCCCCCCCGTGTTTATTCAGAGGAATAGGCCTGTTGCCCCAGGCAACACTCATCCTTGTTTACTTGCAGAGTGTGTTGTCGTCATTGTGTTGCTATGACAACCGAGATGCAAGAGGAGACTGTGAGGGTTGGTGATGCCATGCCAGTGTCGAGTGCCATTGTGTTGGATAGGCACCATGGCGTCTCACTTTCCCACTCCTCTTTCACTCTCTCTCTCTGTCTCTTCCTCACTTTCTCTCCTTATCTCTTTCTGCCCTCTCCTGTCTACTCACCTCTCTCTCTCTATGGTGTTGTGTGCAAACTCTGTCTATTGGTGGCTTAAGTACAGAGAGTCGAAAGGTTGTTATTCTCATGTGTGTTGATGGGTTTACATGCAGTCTGAAGTGGTGACTCTTCCTCTCGTGTCTATTGATAGATGTATTGTGGTGTGTATGTGGTGTATGTTGTGATGGATATATGGATGTGGTGTATGTTGTGATGGATGTATGGATGTGGTGTATGTTGTGATGGATGTATGGATGTGGTGTATGTTGTGATGGATGTATGGATGTGGTGTATGTTGTGATGGATGTATGGATGTGGTGTATGTTGTGATGGTGTGAAGGCTGTAGGTCTCATGTCTATTGATGGTTATATATATTTATTGGCAGCTGGCTGTGGTGTGAACATAAACTAATCAAGCAGTGGGTCACTGGATCACTAGACCACTAGATCACTAGATCACTAGATCACATGACATCAATCAGCCCCAGGAACAGCTCCTTCAGGCTGTGCACACAGACGGGGGGATAAATGATGGGTAAATGATGAAGGGATGTGGAGTGGTGGAATGATGGATGGATGTCTGGCAGGGAGGAGAGGAGGGAGCACTGGGGGGGGGGGGCACAAAGTTACCTTGTAAAGAGGTGAGAGGTCAAGGGTCAAACTTCAGAATCGAAGGCAGCTGGCTCTTGACACAGATCTAACCCTAATGAGGGTCCATGCTGGATCTCCTCTAGACAGGCAGAGGGAAGAGAGGGAGGGAGGAGAGAGGAAGGAGAGGAGGAGGGAGGAGAGAGGGAGGGAGGGAGGAGAGGAGGAGGGAGGAAAGAGGGAGAGAGGGAGGAGAGGAAGGAAGGAGAGAGGGATCGAAAGAGGAGAGAGAGGGAGGAGAGGAGGAGAGAGGGAGGAGAGGAGGAGAGAGGGAGTAGAGTGGAGGAGGAAGGAGAGAGGAGGAGGGAGGTGAGCTCCTCTAAACAGGCAGAGGGAGGAGAGGGAGGGAGGTGAGCTCAAGCTGACCTAGGATCAGTGGAGCTCCTCACTGAAGACCTGATTTTTTCAGCCAACACAAAAACATGACCTCATTCAGATCAAGCTGTGTGGGCTAAACTATTTACCTGATATTATATCATAATAGAATTGTTGTCATGTACTATATTATATTATTAGATTATATTTGTGGCATCATTTAATTATCTGGTTAATAATAAAGATGTCATTCTGTGTGTGTGTGTGCCTGTGTGTGTGTGTGTGTGCACACACGGGCAGTTACACATGTTTATTGATGTATAAGTGTGTCAGGTAGGTGTGTGCGATGTGTGTGATGTTTCTGCCTGTGTAATGAGCCGATGCATGATCAATACTGTCAGATGGTGACAGATTACAACTGATCAATCAAAGTCATTGATCTATGTGTGTGTGCATTGTCACGTTTGTGGGTTTACATGAGTGTCTGTATGTTTCTCTGTTTCTGGTTGTGTCTCTTTGTGTTTGTGTGTGTAGTGAGTCAGTGGAGTGGAGTGTGTGTGTCCGTGTGTTTTCTCTGTAGGGTTATAATTAACAGGTGTGTTAATGACCCGTAAAATATAACATGTGACTGACCCATGAAAGACCCGCCCCTCCTAAAGATCCACTGGTCAGTAGCCTCATCAATCATCATCTCTTCTCTTCTTTCTCTCACTCTCTCTTACTCCTTCACTCTCTTTGCTCTCTGTTAGTGTTTTCACTCTATCACTCTTTTTCTTTTACCACCCCTCCCTCTGTGCTTATTTCTCCTCATTCTTCACCTTTTCTCAGCTCTCTCTCTCTCCTGCCATGGGCGTGTTAGATGGCTACATTAACCCATGAGCTGACTGAAGTTATGGGCCTTTTAAAAATGTATCAGTGTCTTGATCTATCTGTGTAAAGTGATAAATACACTCTTATTAGTTTAGCCACCGGCTTCCTTACGGTTCGAGTCTGAATCTGCAGCCCTTACACCCCCTTCTCTCTACTCTCTTCTTTCCTCATATCGCTTCTTCCTCACCTCTCTTTCTTCCATCCGTCCTCTGTCATCCCCTCCTTCCGATGCTTTACCATTTCTCTCTCTCTCTCTCTCTCTCTCTCTCATTTCTCTCTCTCTCTCCCTCCCTCTCCCTCTCTCTCTCTTTCTGTCCCCCTCTCTCCCTCTCTCTCTTTCTCACAGACATTTCACTGTGACTAAGCGTATTCCCGAGCTTGTGATGCTCCCCGGTCTCTCTCTCTCTCTCTCACACACACACATACACACACACACACATACACACACACGCCGCCCCACCTCATATCTCCTTAGATCCGCTCACTCTTTTTCTCACTGCATTAATCACTCATTTGCTTTTCTGTTTTACTCCTGTACATGTCTTTGATCTCATGGGCTTCCATTCACACACACACACACACACACACACACACACACACACACACACACACACAATCACTTTCTCTCTCTCTCTTTTTGTGTCTGATCTTTTTTGTCTCTTTTTTCTCTGTCTCCCTCCCTTAGTATGAAAGCCCTCTGTAACGGCTCCGCCCTCTGTACTAACTCCGCCCTATGTACTAACCCCGCCCTCTGTAACGGCTCCACCCTCTGTAATAACTCCGCCCTCTGTATTAACTCCGCCCTCTGTAATGACTCTATTTCCCTCTCCCTCCTTATTCTCTCTAACAATTATCGCTCTCTCTCCCTCAGTCACTCTCTATCCCTCTTTTTCTCTTTAACAATCATCCCTCTCTCTCTGTCGCTCTCTCCTTTTCTCACTAGTTGGTTCCTTTCAACCACACACACATACATACAAACACACACAGACACACACAGATACACACACACACACACACACACACGCACACTGTTTCACTTTCTGCTATCCCCTCCTTTTCAAATAATTATACCGGCTGAGTTACTGTAAACTGCTGTAATCATATCTGTTTATCTTTCTATCTCTCTTTTCAATCTCTCTCTCCCCTGCTCTCTCTCCGTCGCAATTTGCCGTGTGTGTGTGCACGCCCCATCTGTGTGTGTGTGTGTGTGTGTGTGTGTGTGTGTGTGTGCACGCCCCGTCTGTGTGTGTGTGTGTGTGTGTGTGTGTGTGTGTGCACGCCCCGTCTGTGTGTGTGTGTGTGTGTGTGTGGGTTTGTGTGTGTGAGTGTTTTCTGGCAGAGAGGGTGTCCCTCACACACTCCTGCCTTTGGCTTTAATCCTGTGTGTTCCTGTAATCCAGCTCATCTGCCAGGCATTCCTAATCTCATCACTCTGCAAACCCTCTGCCAGCGGGGGTGTGTGAGGGCACCGGGTGGCAAGTGTGTGTGTGTCTGTGTGTGTGTGTCAATGGTGATCAGCTTCTCTTTCATGCGTGGTTGTGAGAGAGAAAAGCTCTCTACGAGTGTGTTTAGATTTGATTGTAAGTGTGTTTGTCAGAATTAGTGAACAAGGCCAGAATGAGAGAAAGAGAGAGAATGAGAGACAGACAGAGGAGAGAGAGAGAGAGAGAAAATGAGAGACAGACAGAGTAGAGAGAGAGAGAGAGAGAGAGAGAGAGAGAGAGAGACATTTGGGAAAAGAAAACATCAGAAGGAAGACACTAACACTTTAACAAGATAGTGGAACAGTGTGTGTGTGAGGAGGCAGAGGAGTGGAATCCATGTTAAACACACACACAC
>PYXC01000858.1:742500-752500 GCA_015244755.2 Tenualosa ilisha
AGAGTTACGGAGTTCCTGACTCAGGGACAGATGTGTCCCAGGTGTGGGCCAAGTTTGGGCCGGACCAAAGAGGAGGCCCTCTCACATTCCACTCAGAGTCTTAGGTATCTAAATGTGTGTCTGAAATAAATTCATATGGAGGGTCCTTAGTTAAAGACTCGGGTACGGAACACACTGAGAGCCCAAAGGGTCAGTTTGGATCAGAGTGGATCATGTTTAATGTATCTGTCCATTCTCTCTTTCTCTCTCTCTCTCTCTTTCTCTCCCTCTGTCTTTCTCATTATTCCCCCCATCTCTGTTTTTCCAGGTATAGGTTTGGCAGGTGTTGACTGGGCAGTAAAGACGTCTCCCCCTCAGCCGTGAAGAGAGGAAGCTACACAACTACGCAAACGTGACACACAATCGTTTGGCACCATGTACAGCATTACATGTGCGCATAAACATATGCACACACACACACACACACACACACACACACACTGTACATGCAGTCACTCACACATACTTACACACTTTCGGGGCCAGACTCATACATAATTACACATCCAGACATATCCAATCAAACATCTCACAAAGAGGGGGTATATCTGTGTAGATGATAATGTAAATAAGTCTGATGACATACCAACACACACACACACACACACTCACACACACTATTAATTGTCTAACCTATTAACTATGGTGGGTCTGACATTTGATAAAATGACCCAGTGGTGGGAGCATACACTGGAAGCAGAGGACCCGAGGGAGATGAGAGGCAGATCCCACAGATGCTCACTGGCAGTGGGGCTCAGCAGGGCCTTTCCTACACAGCAGAAGGAACAACAGAGCAAATGGGGAGAAAGAGGCAAAAAAGGGGAAAAAAGAAGAGTAGTGAGGTGGCAGATAATGATATGATAATGATATGATAATGATATGATAAGTGTATATAATTTAGTTTGAGGAATAGAGAGAAAACAAATGCAAAATGAAACTACCTTACATGAAACTGATGAACTCACACTACAACACAATTATTATGATGATTATGATTCTTATTAGTACTCTTGTCCTGATTCCTGTTATCTGCTATTGGATTTCTGGTTAAAAGTGATGACGACATTAATAGATTTTAAATTTCTACTTTTTCCCGAACTAGGGATGGGAATTGGGGTGGTCTGTGGGACTTTTGGGGGAAGTTTTAATATTTAAACTATTTTTTATTTATTGATTAATTAATCAATTAATTTTTGGTAAAGGGTAGGGATTACTGAGGGTATTTGTGGGATGCAATTTTTTCATTTTGGAATTTTTTAGAGAAATCCTATGAAAGTCTGAAGAGTTCAGACTTTGGAATGGGGTAATTATTATTTTATTATATTGGGGTAATTATTATAATTATGAACTATGATGATATTTATTTCTTATTTATTGATTCCATTTTTAATCTAATCGCTTTTTAAGTTAAAATAAAAAAATGATACAACTTCTTTACTGTGGTGTTTAATGTGTGTGTGCATTTGTTTGTATGTGTGTGTGTGTGTGTGTGTGTGTGTGATAAAAATAAATTTTGCTTAAACAAATTCAGCACAATTCTTAAACATCCTTATGGATTTGACAAGAATAAGAGGACTATTAGGGAGTTTTGCTTTGTGTGCCATGTAGGTTATGAAATATTGGCAAAGTAATGAAGTATTTGTAGTAAAGTATTTGTAATATTGGTCAATCAGTCATGATGTATTTGTAATATTGGTCAGTCAGTCATGATGTATTTGTAATTTGGTAAAAGCACAATAATGACATCAGCAGTGGTCTTACTTTATAACACTTGTCATGAAGTCCCATTACAACTGCTGTTGATGGTCATTCTCACTAATAATGTCTCCAAATAGCCCTCTCAATCTTCACACACACACACTACATGACTGCATGACCAATCATTAAAGTAATTTTTAATTTAAAATATCAACCACTTCACCACAGATGAGACTAGTTTATTTGAAACACCCAACATAAGTGTACACACACGTAGCGGTGGTGTTGGATATGTCGATGAGGGTCTTTGACCCAAATCTGAGCGGCATGTGCAGCCTTGCCAATATTGACAGACCTCTGACAGCTCATTTACATCTTAACTAACATGTCTTAACTAACTGGCAACAGAGTGGTCGTCAACGATAGCTGTCAGTCAGTATCTTGGTCAGTTTTCTGAAGTTGCACACTTGTATAGCACTTATTGTGTGTGTGTGTGTGTGTGCGTGTGTGTACATAGCACTCTTTTGCTGCCACTAGAGGGAGGCAGCAGTGTTGCTGTGAAGCAGGGCCCCACTGAAGCCTGAATTAGTCTCCAACTTCTCACACACACACATTCAGACATGTCTGCCTTTTTTAGTCACCTGAGTACACCTCACATTATCACCAGTGTGTGTGTGTGTGTGCGGTCGTACATTGGACACTCTCTCATGTAGCCTACACACTCATACCTCTTCTCTCTCTTTTTTCTATCTCTCACAGACACACAATCTCTCATCTGTCACTTGTACACACACTGCCAGTGGTTCCAAACTATGCTAACTATCCAAACTATCTAAACTATGAACATCCTGCAGCTCAGGAGCAGGCCATAGTGATGATGACCTTTGACTTTTGGCCAGTGACACCACCAGTGTACACATGCAAAACCACTGTATCATGCCCTCTGTGCGTGGGGTGGGAGCATCTTATCTTAAAGACAGGTTTGGTCATCAAACCAACCATCACAGAATCAGTGAGTACATAAGGTCAAAAACGTTCCTACAAATCAGCTTACTGCCTTCAGATCTGTATGACATGCTGATGGGTCTCTCGTGCTCGATAGTAACTCTTGTAGCAAACTCTGTTTGCTTTACGAGGACATCAATGTTATTAGAGATTAGACTATCTGGTATTGCTTCACCAGCCTGACCAAACTTCTGTCTGGGCATCCGGAAGCCTGTAGAGAGGCTTCAACATTTTTCCGTCCGCATGTTCACCTCACGTGTTCAGACGTCACGCATAGAGCCCTCCCGTTCCGTTATTCACGCGCACGCTCTCACTCCACCCCTCTCCCTCAGAAATCCGTTATTCGCTCTTTCTAATATAACTCTGCGTTCCGTTCTCTCCGAGCAGGACCGACCGACCGACGCCTATCCCTGGACATTGAACATTTCATCCCGCCACGGATGAAAGGGAAAAGAGAAAAGAGCGTCTCTTATCTCAGGACAGCGGTGAAGCACGGCTCCAGTACACAGAACAGGCTGGAACAGGAGGGACGGGAAAGAAGTTTGGAACTATTTGCGTCCCTACATTACACACCTCATCTGTGGCTTTGACTTCTCTCGGAACTTTTTGGGAAAGATGCGGGCGTGTAGCGAAAGGCCAAACCGTAAACGCTAAACTCCCTGCCTGTAAGCACAAAGTTACCACAGGGACCACAAAAGTCGTTCTCCGAGAGGTGGTTTCCCCCTCTCCTCACAGGACCTCAATCCGATCGCAGTTTTTACACTTCTAAAGTGCCATTTCACTCTTCTCTTCGAATTTCCACGGACCAAAGTGAGTATGGCTGTTATGAACTATTCAAGGTCTAATTTGTTCCTTCAATCCTTTCCGTCTCCACACCTATGTGGCAGTGGTGTTTTACACCTCAGTATGACATTAGGTCAGGATGGTCCGGTCATGTGTTTGAGCTCTGGGTAAACATGCGCAGTCATCAGTATTCACTAACTTTACGTAGCATTTAGAATGGCGATTGGTAGGTTATTGCCTTTTACGAAATGAAATGCGCATTTTTGAGATTAAAAAAGACTTAAATAGGACAGATCGTTGTGTTTTGTAGAGAATTCATTATCAAAGTTCAGATGACACTAAACGGGTGAAAGCGTTCCTTAACTTCACATGCGTTTAATGCATGAAACGATCACTGAAGATGATGGTCTTTTATTGCCGATGATGGTTTCCTACTGTGTTGATGATGACAGCTGAGCTGCATCCCTTCCTCGAGACTGGTCCATGCAGTAGTGTGATGCAGGCGTTCCCAAGGGTGAAGCTACCTGGGAGCTACCGAATTACTCCAGTAATATCTGTGCTCCCATAAAGAGAGGTCTGGCCTCTGGTGTAAAGTCAGATGCGGAGATCTCAACCAACCTGCATTACATGATCAGCTCAAGCGGCACGTGTGCTAGGTTCACTATTCCGCAGTCATTCAAGCAACAGATCTAACGAAGCTACGGTCTACTTGGCCACATCCAGCAATACATGAGAACGCGCTCACCGGTTGCCAGTGTGGTCATCTGTGAGCTGGCGCATGTCCAAGCCAGTAGAATTAGTTCCACAGTAACACGTGGAACACGGGCTGAGCATGACAACTATTAAACCAGTCGGTGAGTTAAAATGTATCATACCATGGCCACTGATGGATGGCACTGGAACTAAAGGGCCAACGCGTCAGCATATAGTCACATCGTTTATGTCACATAAAGGAAGCTGACGAGAGTGAATGAATTAACGAATTAATCACTTTATTAACTGATGATATGTTGAAGAGACATTTGAAAGGGACCAGAGTCATCTGACAGATCAGACTGCTGAAGATCCTAGCCAGGCTTGCGATACTGTGCTGCTGAGGGGAATAAGCAAAGGTCTGGTAGACAACCTCCTAACAGCTGCGCTCACTATTCGGTCTGGTGCGTTAGAGCTTACATGACTCTGACTCTGACTCATCCGGACTTATCCTGTAATACACTATTACTGTACTGGATTCCACACAGTGATTCAAAATAGCTTGATTGTCAGTTAATTAGTTAAGCAAAGTCAGTTGACAAAGAGCAGAATTAGTCTCCATGAATCTTATATTTCTCTTGCAAATACCCCATGTTAAGTAAACATGGCCATGTCACTAGATCTTCTGTGCAGGTGTTTGACCACCACAAAATTCAGTCATTTTACACACACACACACACACACACACAAGCAATGTTTAATCAGCAGGCAGGGAGGGCTACTCAATTTGACTCCCAAATGGGACTTAAGGATGGATGCAATGCAGAAGGCTGCAGTGTGTGTTTTATCTTTCTGTGTGTGTGTGTGTATGTATGTGCTTAATGTTGAGAGTGTGTTGGGACTTCATTATCAGCAAGGATGAGTGTGTGTGAGCTGGGCACAGTAAATGATGCTTGATCAAGTTCTGATCAGATCTGAAGTAATCAACACACAAGTGATCAGATATGCTCTCAAGAGCAGAAAACAGGTAGGAGTCACTGTTTGTGTATGTGTGTGTGTGTGTGTGTGCGTGTGTGTGCGTGTGTGCAGTGTTAAGATGCGTCTCATATTAATCATTGATGACTGACAAGCTGATAAATCAACCAGATTAGCCATCTTGTTTTCACTTCACATCATCCTCTGTGTGTGTGTGTGTGTGTGTGTTTGTGTGTGTGTGTGTGTATGTGTATGCACCCACTGTATTATAAACTTTAGGATAAGCTTGAGGAATCTTTATGAGGTCACACTTTGGACCTGCTGGGCACAGTGTATGTGAACCTCTGTCCATGTGTGTGTGGTTAGAGGTGACTATAGTACACACACACACACACACACACACACACACACACACACACACACACTGACTTATTCCTCTCTACAGCGACCACACACTCAGAGTTACAACCACCAGCATGAGAGAGTCACTGTGAGAGACTGTGCTCAGTGGTTCTGTCAGCACTGTGGATCTGTGCTCTTTCTGTAGCTGTTTCTCAAAGTCATGAAAAGAAGCTCAACTGCTGCTAGCTCTGACATGGAACACCACCAAGCACTGTTCCAGAGTCAGGGATCCTCCAAAATTCTACCAAGTGCTGCTAGCTCTGACATGGAACACCACCAAGCACTGTTCCAGAGTCAGGGATCCTCCAAAATTCTACCAAGTGCAGAATGCTCCTTTCTTAGAATTTTCAAGGATGTATCCTGAACGTTGGAGAAATACTCACAATCCTTTGTGTACATACAGAAGTTGGCAGGTTTTAAACGTTTATCTCAAAGGCTGGAAAGACTCTCCACCTTGCCTCTGTAGCCTCGCACTCTCTGTCTCACTCTCTGTCCATTTGTCTCTCTCTCTCTGTCTTTCGGTCTCTCTCTCTCTCTGTTTCTCTCTTTCTGTATTCCCATGTGGATCTGTGCTCTGTCTGTGTGTCCTCTGAATAACTGGTCTTGTCCATGTCCTCTGGCTGACAAGCGGTGTGTGTGTGTGTGTGTGTGTGTGTGTGGCGGAATGCTCGGAGGCATGACCAGAATTAGGGCTAATTTGGGACGGCTGTACAGTAAGCTAACGAGGCCTACTGCACCACACAGCCGAGGCTGATGGCTTAGGGGACATGGGGACAGACAGGGACAGGGACACTCCTGGGTGAAGTAAGGGAAGGTCTTGGGAGTGGCTTTCTGTAGACAGGCCAGAGGCGGCCCAGACATGAGCCAGATCAGGGCCAGATCCTTGGAGCCACAGCAAAGTCACTGCTCTCTTGGCAGTGACTCAGGTGGCATTTTAGCTAAGAGAGAGTTTGTATGTGTGTGTGTGTGTGTGTGTGTGTAACTTGATATCTGCTCAATTCATGAGAAGGGTCCCAACACTAACTCTGACTTGATGTGCGAGAGAAGATGTGGGCAGGTCATTAGATAGTGGTGCCCATTGGCTACTACACACATGACACTACACCATGCCTGTGCCTTTTGAATGTCCGAGACTGGTATTGAAGGAGCTTGTGTGTGTGTGTGTGTGTATGTGTGTGTGTGCCTGCATGTGTATATGTGTGTGTGTGTGTGTGCGTGTATTTGTGTTTCCTGTATCCAGTAACCTAGTCTCCTTTGGGTTTCCCCCTGTCGGGAGTCATTCATTCATTCCACTCATTTTCTATGAGTCATTGCATAGTCGTTATATACAGTTCAGTATGAGTCACTCGGAATCCTGATTGCAACACACACACACACTCACATTCAAACACACACACATACACACTCTCTCTTACACACACTCACACTCACACATGCTCACTCACTCACTCACTCCGTCACTCATTTAGTCATTCCCTTCCTTGCTCCCTCACTCTAGTGTCCTGCATGCACTAGTATTCATCCAGATCACATTAGCCGTAATTCCTTGGAGCTGATGAGCAATAATGTGATAAAGTCAGTGTGTGTGTGTGTGTGTGTGTGTGTGCTGTAGGCGGGCGCTCCAGCTCACGGCTGCAGTGGCTTTCTAGATAAGAGCCATGCTGGTGTGAAACTCCGCTTCCTCCCCCACACACACTGGAATCCCAAACAGCCGGCTGAGATCACTGCACACACACGCCTTTGAAAACACTTCCACCCCTCTGTCCAGTCTCACACATACACACACACACACACACAGACATACACACGCACGGTATGGGATTGGTCTGGAGGAGAATGGTCAGAGTGGTCATGTGACCTAGGCAGCCAATGAAGGTGAGGAGAGTGAGAGAAGCAGAGAGGGAAAAGTGTTATGGAGTGCAGCCACTGCTGAGAGTCACAGACACACACACACACACACACAGGCCCAAACATATTCATTTGGTTCAGAGGGTCAAATGCTCACATCCAGATACAGGCATTACAAAAAGGCTCAAGACAGACACACACACAAAGACAGTCACAGACTCACAGACACACAAACATAGACAGTCACAGACTCACAGACCCACACACAAAGACAGTCACAGACTCACAGACACACAAACAGAGACAGCCACAGGCTCACAGACACACAAACAGAGACAGTCACACGCTCACAGACACACACACAAAAACAGTCACAGGCTCACAGACACACACACAAAGACAATCATAGGCTCACAGACACACACACAAAGACAGTCACAGGCTCACAGACAAACAAACAACAGACAGTCACAGACAAACAACAGACAGTCACAGACACTATTTTCACGATCATATGCGCATTGTCTAAAGTCTGTTGCGCAAGTTGCTTTGGGGGCGTGCCCGACACAATTTGGTATTTTGACGGCGGGAAAAGCGAACATTGCGCCAGGCGCATGGTTCAAAAGGGTTGGTCTTAAAGTACTTCATTAGTCATGGGTGTGTTTTGGGCGTAACATACAATTAACCAATCAGGATTTATACTCTCATTCCCTTTAAAAGCCAGCGGCGCATTTTCCATGGTGTGTTGCTATTACGATGGCGAATTTAACCGGAAGACAGGAGCGTTTTTCGATGGAGGAGACCGATCTGCTAGTGCGTGAGGTAAAAGCGCGTGAACAGGTTATCTTCGGGGATGGAAAGAATCCCCCCAAACCTCCACGGGTCAAGGAAGTATGGGAGGAAATATCCTCAGTTGTGTCCTCCGCCTTTGGCAAAAAAACAACAACATTCGAACAGTGCCGAAAGCGGTACAATGATGTTAGAAGACGGGGGAAACAAAAGCTTTCAACGCAAATTAATAAATATTGTGATATATGTGATGTACATTTATATTTCATATTTCCAGGGACTCCATAATTTTTTTCTCCACATGAAAAACTTTTGTATAAACCCAGCTGCGTGCTCCTGCTGATGAGAGAAGCAGGGTGTGCGCGCATTGTGCACGCTTTCATATCCCAAAGCGCTGTGCGCCCCTAAAATAGTTTTTTAGCAATGCACAACTGACGACAGACCAGGGTTTTGTTGGTCACTGGCGGATTTAATTTTTGCGTCCTTATAATAGCATCTGGCACGCTTTGCGCCAGACCACACCTCTTCTTTTCGCTGACACACCCATGACGACGCAGTGTCATCTGCTATCTAGACAACGTGATTTTTTGCCGGAAAAAATGAACGATGCGCTGGCACAGAATAGCAATGACACCATGCGCATGTCGCGAATGCACAGTGCGCCGCGGCACGATAGGGCCCTTAGAGTCACAGGCTCACAGACACACACAAACACATGCACAGACACACACACACAACAGACACTCACAGACACTAAGAGTCACAGGCTCACAGACACACACACACACACACACACACACACACACACATACACTCTCAGACACCAAGAGTCACAGGCTCACAGACACACACACAAAGACACTGAACGACAAACACACACACTCACGTTTAGAACCACAGGCTCATTGACACAATTGCAATCAGACACAGGTCCAGACACCAAGAGTCACAAGCTGAACATAGATGCTAACAGACTCCTAAAATCACAGGCTCACAGACACACAAACAGACACACACACACACACTCACAGACACCAAGAGTCACAAGCTGAACAGAGACGCTAACGGACTCCTAAAGTCACAGGCTCACAGACACACAAACAGACACACAGTTTAGCTGAGACTGGACCTTGGGCCTAATCTGATATGCAGCAGAGGCAGATATTCATCTAACATTGATTGGCTGTTTGCAGGCCCAGCCAACCATGTGCTCTAGGAATGACCTGACGTAGATTCAGAGAGTGGTGTGACACTTGGTCAGCCCCTAACCCACTGACCTGAGGTAGATTCAGAGAGTGGTGTGACACCTGAGGGGGGAAACCTCTGTGCTGGTCTTGTATGTGTGTTTGCATGTGTGTGTGTGCACGCACCCCAATGCTTATCCTCTGTGCATGCCTTATGTACGTTTATCTATTTGAGCCTTTTTGCTGACCCGCTGTCTGTGTGAGTGTGTTTGTGTGTGGTGTGTGTGTGATATCTCCTTTGCTGATTCTTAGTGACCCTTTGAGCCCGTCCACAGTCCACTGTGCAGGTAATGTAGAGTTTAGACCCAAGAGCGTGGAGGTCCTGTTTGTGTGTGTGTGTGTGAGTGTATGTATGTGTATTGCAAGAGTGACCCTTGGACTGCTCTGTCCTGTGTTTATGTAGGGATAGACCTGTGTGTTTTTCTCTTGTCTCTCATGTGTGTGTATGCAAGCCCATTCCTTTCTTGTGGGTGTGTGTGCTTGTTCATTTGTGTCAACCTATGAGACCTATGACCTTTTTTGTA
>PYXC01000858.1:757500-765000 GCA_015244755.2 Tenualosa ilisha
CACATTTAACTTCCTTATTTTGCAAAAGGGAAAACATTTAGAGGCAAATTTGGTTTGTTCAAAGTATGATCATTTCCTTCCTATTCCTTGCTGTTGACTCTAAACACACACTCTCCTCTGGGTGAGTGTGTTCAGAATGCAACAGGAGTGTCTTCTGTGTGTGTGTGGTGTGCGAGTATCTCCCATGAGAGTGTGTGTGTTTATAAGCACGACATTTCTAGTGAATGGAATGAGGCTGGTAATGTAGACCAACCCACCTCCCCCACACTTGGATCGAGAGCCACACCCCAGCACAACATGGTCTCACACACACAGACACACACACACACACACACACACGCACTGTGCAGAAGTCAGAGCCCCATGCAATTACTCTCCCGTTAGCCCCCACCTTTCAGCTGAGAACACACATGTAGCCCAGTGGGCAGAGGTGAAACACAAAAGGAATTAAATGTGTGTGTGTGTGTGTGTGTGTGTAAGCAGGCACATGTGTGCTTGGCTGTAAGTGTGAGACTAATGTTAGTGGGACAGCGCTGTGGTAAGCCCCAGATGTGAATTCCAGGCGAAGAGTTTGTGTGTGTGTGTGTGTGTGTGTGTGTGTGGCTTTGGCTCTTCCTTTTCCTACACCTTCCTTACAAAAAGAACTGAGATCTTTGTTCATCTTTGTCAGCTACTGACATCTTAGTTGAGCTTTGTGTTTGCTTGTGTTCAGAGAGGATAGAAGACTCATATTTGCCACCAGTAAACACAGCTCTTTTTGTCAACCCTATCTGAGCTTTGACTTTCAACAGGTCCTCTTTACGAGTATAAAGCTGCAGATGAGCATACGCGTGTGTGTGTGTGTGTGTGTGTGTGTGTTGATGGGGGATGCTGGTGCCGTGCACTCTGTAATGCAACAGTAAATCCAGCTGCAGTGTTTAGAAACAACCAGATCCAGCTGGGAGGGATATTCACCCCCACCCCCTGCATTCTCTACACACACACACACACACACACACACACACACACGCGCGCGCGGCGCGCATGCAGAGAGAACACTGGAGCTGACACCTGCGCCTACCATCTCCCCCCTACATACATGAGTACATGTGTACATGTGTGGCCATTAAGTGTGAACTATGTGAAGAGTGAATGCAGAGTTGAGTTGGGGCTGAGTGTCCTTGGGATGAACAGCCAACCACAAGACACTGACCCATGTGACCCCGTGACCCTTTAGCATTCCCCACAAAGTCCCTCCCCTTGCACTCCAGCATTGGCCTGGAAATATGACTGTTAGGCAAGTCATGTCTTGATTGGTCGGTTTCTTTCTGATGCCCAATCAGAGCTGTTTGTGTTCCTAGATTCTGTCAGAAGTAGTCACTCTTGATTAGCATAGCAAACTTTAGCACAACTCACTTTAATGCTCCTCTGAGGTGGGGTTAGCCTGGCTAATGATGAATAGCACTGGAAACAGGAAAGGACAGCCTGCGTGTGTGTGTGTGTGAGTGTGTGTGTGTGTGTTTGTGCATCAGACAACTGGCCTGAAGGAAAGAGAGTGTATGGAGGTGAGAGAAGCAGACAGACATGGCTGATTACAGGTCGGAGAAGAAAGGGAGGGATAGAGAGAGATTAGGTTGGGAAAATTGTTGTGGAAAGAGGGATAGAGTGAGGGAGAGATGAAGAATGTGAGGTAGGCAGAGAGAAAGACAAGGAATGACTGTGGAGGACGAGAAGAACAAGCGTCAGCACACAGCTATGAATCACCATACACTCCCTCTCTCTCGACACACACTCCCTCTCTCTAGTGGTCAGCCACACCCTCCAATCCGAACCACTCTCCTGATGGTTCCCTCTCTCATTTGTCCATTTTCTTTGCTCATCTGCTCACCACACACACACAGACACACACACACACACACACACACACACTCAGACTCATTCAAGGAGCTTTATTGACTCAGTGAAGTATGCAGTCTGGCCAAAGCTACCATACAATAATGCAAGTAGATATCTGCAATATCTAGCAATATCTGCTTGGAAACCATCATCAGAATGGATTAAGACAAAGATATTAAACAGGCGATTAGCATGCGCACTCACAGACACACACGTAGCATAGCCTATATATATATGTGTGTGTGTGTGTGTGTGTATACACAAACACTAGACTGATATGATCTTGTCTGTCTGTACTTATGCCACCATTCGTTAGCGAAACTTTGCCATGATTTCCCCAGAGATCTTCTAAAAGCATTTTCTCATAGAAAAAGAATGCAAGTGGTCCCAACTTGGCCACTGTGGAGTCACCAGTGAAATGAGTTCCTCTGTTCAACTGAGCTCATGTCTGGAGCGATGCTTGGTCCAGTGTTGATGTGAGTCTAGGTCTGGAGCGATGCTTGGTCCAGCGTTGATGTGAGCCAGCATGCCTGGTCCAGTGTTGATTTGAGGTCAGTTTTACGGATGGATCTGGTGGCGCTGAGCTGATGCTGTCAGTGTTGATTTGATCGTTTACAGATGATCGACGCTGAGCTGATCTGCATGCCTGGTCCAGTGTTGATTTGAGATCAGTGTTACAGATGGATCGACGCTGAGCTGATCTGCATGCCTGGTCCAGTGTTGATTTGAGATCAGTGTTACAGATGGATCGACGCTGAGCTGATCTGCATGCCTGGTCCAGTGTTGATTTGAGATCAGTGTTACAGATGGATCGACGCTGAGCTGATCTGCATGCCTGGTCCAGTGTTGATTTGAGATCAGTGTTACAGATGGATCGACGCTGAGCTGATCTGCATGCCTGGTCCAGTGTTGATTTGAGATCAGTGTTAAAGACGGATCGGCGCTGAGCTGATCTGCATGCCTGGTCCAGTGTTGATTTGAGATCAGTGTTACAGACGGGTCAACATTGAGCTGAGCTGAGCTGATCTGATCTGTATGCTGCTTGTCCTTCTCATTTCCTCTCGTGTCTTTCCCTCAGGCAGCTCCACCCATCCATCCCACTCTGTAATCTCATCACGTCTTCTTCTCCTCTCTGACTCTGTCTTTCATCCTTTCCTCTCCCTATCCCTCTATCACGGCCCCCTTTCCAAATCTGTCCTTTTCCTTGTCTCTCTTTCACATCCACCTCCCTATCCCTCTATCCTACCTGTTCCTCCATAGTCCACTGTCCTTGACCGTGTTTCTTTCTTTCATCCCCTTCCTCTCCCCATCCCTCTATTCTAGCCCTCCTCCTATAGACTCTCTCCTCCCTTCTCTCTCTTTCATTCTCCAGCTTTTGTTTGTTACCCATCGCTTTCTCTCTTCCTTTCTCTCTCTCCTCCTTCTCTCTCTCCTCTTTTGTCTCTGCCCTCAAGGTGATCTGATTTTGATCTCAGTTAACCTCTTTCTTTCTCTCTCTCTCTCTCTCTCTCTCTCTCTCTCCTTGTGACTTTGTATCTCTGTTGTGGTTTGTGTTACAAATGTGCTGTGATCATGTCACAGTGTGTTAAACCCTACCCCCCCCCTTCTCTGTGCATCACTACTCCGCCCCTCCCTCCCTTCCTCTCCATCTCTCCCTCTATCCCAGATGTTGGCGTGGCTGAGAGAGGTGTTCTGGGAGGAGCGTCTGTGGTTCCCTGAGGGTCTGGGCTGGAAGGACCTGGAGGACCGTGATGGACGTGTCTACGCCAAGCCTGCTGATCTCTGGGTGGTCCTGCCCATGGCTCTCGGCTTCCTGTTAGTCCGCCAGATCTTTGAGAGGTGAGCACAGCCATTTCCTGACCAGACTACCAGCATAACCGTCTCATTCATGCCATGTTGTCATAATCCCTTCAATAGTCCAAGAGAGATTAGCCGAGTCAACACCACATGCATATTCCGCATAACGACTATTATTTGAAAATCTTAAAGAAGAAATCCTATGTGAATCCTGTTGTTTGAGGTCACTGAGTGCTGTTGGTTGGAAAAAGAACAAGAAAATTTGATACAACACAGACTAAATAGCGTAATGGTAGCTAATGCTAACAGAATTGGGCACTTACTTATAATAGTGTATCGGTAGCTAACGCTTGGCCCCATTCAGTTAACGTTAGTTGTCAGTTCATTATTCGTTCTATACTGTATTCAATTTTTCTGGTTCTTGTTATCAGACAGCACTTAAGTGACTTTAAACAATAGGACCATGGATTGATTCGCACATTCACACATTGACACGTTCATATTTCTCCTTTAAAGGATCCATGTGTAGTAAATTTGGGTTTAAACATTTAAACATGAAAAAAACAGCTACAGAATGTGAAGAAACAATTGTATTGACGTGAACTTCAGGTCCGCTGAAGTTAGCATGCAGATCAACTAGCACCTGAACAGCTCTCCTATTAGTTTCCCTTCAGCCAGTTGGAGGTGGAACTTTAAGGGGAAAATTCTTTGGCTCGGTCCTCTCAGCCCCTGTGTCTCCATTACAAAATCTGCTCGGGGGGTCAGTCATAGCACATTTCAGCTGTGGCTCCACTTTAAACACAAGTAGTAGCAAGTAGGCTACTAACTTACAAGACTTATATGAGGATGAGACATGGATTACAGAGTCAAGAGGAGATAAATATTATTTTGATAAATAGCCTATCATGTCCTACATTCCCGTTTCGTTAATATCCTGATTCAGAAGCAAGTGGATGCAAAGTTGCATTCAGGACGACTAAAACTCCATGAGAGCTACATAGAGCAGCTTTAATGACACTTTTTAAAAATACTTTTCTTAAACCCAGTGTTGCATTCTAAACACATTTATAAGGTATTAATAATGCACCACTGCAACTAACAGCAGACTACATAACTACAGAAAAGCATGATAAAGCTATAGTCACAAGGGGTATTTTGAGAACTTATGAAGAAATGCATAGTATAGTATAGCATAGCAGAGCAGAGCATAGTAGAGCATTGTGTAGCATAGCATAGCATAGTATAGCATTGTGTAGCACAGCATAGAATAGTATAGTATAGCATAGTGTATAGCGTAGCATAGCATAGCATAATATACTATAGTTGTCCAGAGTATAGTGTATCAAATTACAAGCATGCTGTGTGTATGGCAAGCGTGATGACAGTTATGTCTATGGCTGCCATGATGACAGGGCAGCCATGGCCTACTGGTTAGGGCTTCGGGCTTGTAAACGATAAGAGTTGCAAACGGGAGTATATCGCCACGGAGTCAGATGCACTTTGGTCAATAATTTGATTTTCTTCCCATGCATGTATACCCAGATTACTCGAATCCCCCAGTTAAATCATTAGCTTGGTTACTGCCAACAGCTCCATTTTGGATATGCATGCTAGATGCGCATGTACACATACTGAGTGTTACATCAGTTCCAGGACAAATTTGATGACTAAGTGTTCACGTATCTCTTACAATCACCTGGCTTTATTTTACTCTGTTTATTTTATCACTTCATCTTCTTTTTCCCTCACTCTTTCTTTCTTTCTTTTCCAATACTCTTCCTGTCTATCTCAGCAGTCCTAAAATTAGATTGTTTTGTTTCACTACTAGCATTGTTGAATTGGATTGTTTCTGTGTAAGTAGATCATCATGCAGAGAGGATGGCTCGGCTGTGTCCTTTATCTATGGCCTCTGATGCAGGATATCTTTAGAGTATACTGAGGATGTGTGTAGCTCTGTGTGTGTCTGTGTCTGTTTGTCTTCTATTCTGACAGCGTTCTCTGATTCTGTTTCTGTCTCCCTCTCTTCATTACAATTCTCTCTCCAGTATGTTTTCCTTAAAAATGATCAATCTATTTGTTGATTTTCACTGTTGTTCTGGACATATTTTGGGGGTATATTGCGGAGTATGTGTCTGTTTTTGGGTTTTGGTGTTCATCCTGACACAGTGTTTCAGTAAAGGTGTTTTTTTCTGGTTCATTGTTCTCTCTTAAGGACGGTTGCCACACCGTTGGCGTCTCTACTTGGTGTTAAAGAGACAGTTCGGCTTCGAGCTGCTCCCAACCCAACACTAGAGGCTTTCTACCGCAGAGCATCCAAATACCCAACACAGGTATACACACACTCAAGCATCTATTTACAGTAACACAGCCAAGCCAGATACCCAACACAGGTATACACACACTCAAGCATCTATTTACAGTAACACAGCCAAGCCAGATACCCAACATAGATATACACACACTCAAAACAGCCAACCCCAGTACCCAACTACAGCCACCCCAAATACTCAGACATGGATCATAAAGATTCCAAAGATATATGTGAATTCATGTATTGAAAGAATCCCCCTGCCTCTCTCTTTTTCTCTGTGTGTGTGTGTGTGTGTGTGTTCGTATGTGTGTAGAGTTCTGTAGAATCGTTATGTAAGCAAACAGGTTACACGCAACAGCAGGTGCAGCGATGGTTCCGCAGGAGAAGAAACCAGGACAGGCCCAATCTTGTGAAGAAGTTCAGGGAGGCCAGGTAAGCATCCGCGCCCCCTTCACCCCCACCGCTACACTGTATTAGCCCACAGCTAATTATGTCTTGCTGTTATAGCTGTTATAGTATAGCAAATTATAGTATAGTATGGTAAACTATAGTATAGTATAGCATAGCATAGCATAGTCTAGCATAGTATAGCATAGCATAGAATAGCATATGGTAGCATAACATAGCATAGTGTAGCATAGCATAGTATAGGATAGCATAGCATAGTGTAGCATAGTATATTACAGTATAGTATAGTTGTAGAGAGTCAAATTCCGAGCATGCTGTGTGTACGGCAAGTGTGATGACAGTGATGTCAATGGCTGCCATGAAACATGGGCCAGGGCAGCCATCGCCTGCTGGTTAGGGCTTCGGGCTTGTAAATGAAAGGGTTGCCGGTTTGACCTGCGGACCATGGCTGAAGTGTCTTTGAGCAAGGCACCTAACCCCAGTGACAGTAAACAGCGTGTCTATCAGAGTGCTTTACAGTGTATTTAAATGCCACCACTACCGTTTCCTCAAGAGCAAACTGCTGGAGGACTTCAGGTTTAGCCGCTGAACTCTTTCCCTGTGAGGTGCTTTCAGGCCGACTGGCCTCAGATCAGGCTAAATGAGAAACTAAATGAGATGAGTGTAGTTACACTCATATTCATAATCTCTCTTTATTTCTCCCTCTCTCTCTCTCTCTCTCTCACACACACACACACAGACACATACTTACACTCACACAGACACTCATATTCATAATCTCTCTTTATTTCTCCCTCTCTCTCTCTCTCTCTCTCACACACACACACAGACACATACTTACACTCACACAGACACTCATATTCATAATCTCTCTTTATTTCTCCCTCTCTCTCTCTCTCTCTCTCACACACACACACACACACACACATACTTACACTCACACAGACACTCATATTCATAATCTCTCTTTATTTCTCCTTCTCTCTCTCTCTCTCTCTCTCTCACACACACACACACACACATACTTGTGTCTGGTAGTTTGATTCTATTTTTAGTCCATGCTATCCTGGCATAATTCCTTTGCCACTAACAAGTTAACAAGTGGTCTG
>PYXC01000858.1:770000-810000 GCA_015244755.2 Tenualosa ilisha
TAGCCTCTCACCTCCCAAACAGAACAACCTGTGTGTTTGTGATATCATAGCTACATATTTTCATGTGTGTTTCCATGGATTTTGTTTCATTTGAAGGATTTTTAGAATCTGAATATTTCTTTACTCACACACACACACACACACACAGCCATACTTGGTTTAATCACTCTCTTTGTGTGTCCCTCTCTCAGGATCATGTACTGTACCATCGTGTTCCCTGTGACCATCTACCCTCCGTTCTTTGGCTATTACTTTTTTAACGGCCTCATGGTTGTGCTCCAGTGTCTGCACATCTTCTGGGCGGTGCTCATCATCCGCATGGCCTTTAGGTTCCTCACCAACAATGTACGCTCATGCACACCACTACATGAGAACCCCACCCCTACACCATCAGAACCACACCCCTACCCCTTCAGAACCACAGCCCTACACCATCAGAACCACAGCCCTACACCATCAGAACCACAGCCCTACACCATCAGAACCACACCCCTACCCCTTCAGAACCACAGCCCTACACCATCAGAACCACACCCCTACACCATCAGAACCACACCCCTACCCCTTCAGAACCACACCCCTACACCATCAGAACCACAGCCCTACACCATCAGAACCACAGCCCTACACCATCAGAACCACACCCCTACACCATCAGAACCACAGCCCTACACCATCAGAACCACAGCCCTACACCATCAGAACCACAGCCCTACACCATCAGAGCCACACTGCTACACAATCAGAACCACACCCGTACACTATCAGAACCAGACCCTTACACCATCAGAACCAAACCCCTACACCATCGGAACCACACCCCTACACCATCAGAACCACAGCCCTACACCATCAGAACCACAGCCCTACACCATCAGAGCCACACTGCTACACAATCAGAACCACACCCGTACACTATCAGAACCAGACCCTTACACCATCAGAACCAAACCCCTACACCATCGGAACCACACCCCTACACCATCAGAGCTACACTGCTACACCATCAGAACCACACCCCTACCCATCAGAACCACACCCCTACACCATCAGAACCACACTGCTACACCATCAGAACCACACCCCTACACCATTAGAGCCACACTACTACACCATCAGAACCACACCCCTACACCATTAGAGCCACACTACTACACCATCAGAACCACACCCCTACACCATCAGAACCACACCCCTACACCATTAGAGCCACACCACAATACCATGAGAACCCCATTTCAGCACTCTGAACATCATTGTGCTGATGAAATGCTGAATCTCCATGTCCTCCTTGCAGGAGAAGGTAGACGATGCCAGGAGCGACAAAGAGGAGACCGACAGTTCAGCCGAGGAAGAGGAGCAGGATGAGAAGAGGAATGGAGGTCTGAAGAAGAACGGTCCTGTCCACAATGGCCACCTCTCCCACAACCACAACAGCCACCACAAGGGGGAATGATGGAGTATCAGAACAGGGACCACAGGACCAGCACCAGAACAGAGTGCGCTGGTGTAAAATCCAGTACGACAGAAGAGAGAGAGAGAGACAGAGAGAGAGACAGAGACAGAAGGAAAGAGGAGAGGAGAGGTGAGGGGGATCCCAGATATCAGAAAAGGACTAACCCTCCCCCTTACATACATACAATGCAAATTCAAAACACATACACATACTAACTATCTCTTTCTTACACAAACACAACATACACACATGCACACTCTAGTCTATTCACAGTTTTTGACACTACAGATTGATAAACGCACAGGTGTCATCCCAAACATACAACACAGGAATAAACACTCAAACACACGCAACACACAACCTGCCATCACATTCACTGTAGCCAGAACCAAATGTGCCAAAGGCTTCCTGTTGGCTCCCTCTGAAGTAGTGCCTAGGAGAGAGAGAATGAAAGGGAGAGAGAGAGCAAACGAGAGAAAAAGTGACAGAGAGTCTGGGAGAGAGAGAGAGGAAAGATGAGAGTGATGCTGCTTAATGTCTATTTTCCTTACTTGTGACTTGTGTGCCTTATCTATTGTCCTGCCTTCACTGTGTTGTTTCTGATGTCTGTGCCATCCCCTGTGTAACTAACTGTCTAATCCAGGCCACACACGCACCAAATATGGGCCAGATCGGCACAAGCTCCACGCCACATCTGGCCCACAGTCAATAGAGATCTGGGTGTGTTTAGAGACAGAAATCAGAGTTCAGTTCCATGTGCTTGCTGTTACAGCAGAAATAAAAAAAACCTTCATGTCAGGTGTTTGTATTTATAATGACCATGTAGCCATGTTAAACTAGCCTTGCTCTTCATTAGAGCAAAAACATTTCATTTCACTTATACAGGAGTTATCAGAATGTCAAAGCCTTTCTATGCAATTACTCTTTGATTTTTTTGATTGAAAACTGGGAATGCTTTGGCTAGGAATCTGTAAGGAATCATCACCATTTGTAATTAGATGTTTCCAGTGCGCCTGACTGTTGAACAGTTTGCTTGGGTGCTGCTGGGTAACCATGGTGAGACCCATGAGCTAACTCTGCCCACCGTAGTGGGCCGTAGCCTGTGGACAGCATTAGTCATGGCCAGAGTCCTTTCCAAGCTGCTGTTTCTGACTGACCACGAGGCCCCTGAGCCACAGTGGCTGCGTGACCTCCACAGCAGTGTGGGAGCCTCACCTCATAGGAACGCCAAAGGAGCCTCTGCTTCTCTCTGAGAGTTGGGTCCAGAACAGAAGCTAGTACTCCTCCTCATCTTGCATAGACCCGGCTGGGATGAGGCCCACGTCCATTACACACTTCTAGTAGCTGTCTGGGTTGCAACGAGTTGATTGTTTCTGTCTTACAGAAACATTTCTCTCGGCTGTTTTGACGGGTCGATTGACTGATTGAGTTTGTCTGAATAGAATTTTATGTAGATGTAGACCTTGAGAAGTGCAGTCATGGATGTATAGACCTAAATGTAAATCCTTGTCTGTCTACAGTTTTAATGATATCTGTATGTGTTGGTGTTTGAACCAACAAAACACTTCCAGTGTTTTTCTGCTATTGATGTTTTCCAGTCTTTCTGCTGGAAACGCTGTGAAATGCTGCCCGACTAAAATCAGAGTTGATGGTACTTCCATTCCAACGGCTCTCAGTGATTCACTCTGACTGGCTCTGTGTTCCTGGTGGATCACTGGTGCAATGACTCATGGGTATTTTTTTTATTTTGTCAGAGCCACAGATCACTTCAGGAGTGTGGGCAAGTTTGGTCAGTCAGAGTGGGTTGATTCTGTTATGATTCCATTATGAAAAATTGGTTTCTTTTAATAAGTTCTGGTTATGAGCTTTTTGTCAATCTAGACATAGCAAACTGAACTGAGCTTATTTCTGTTAGTTCATTCTGATGGTGGCATACCAGCAGGAACACTTCAGTGGAGCTATGGGATCATGTGTTGTATTAAGTGCCTTATCTCTCATGACACATTTCTGCCTCTAGTCTGTACCCCCTTCCTCCTTTCAGAAGCTGGTATGTATGTGGTTGTAATTTAACTTTTTGCTGTTAAGAGGTTTTCCAAACTAGTGTCCCAGCTCCCAGCTCTGTCTCATTCTCCAGTCGATGCCTTTGAAAGTAAACTCTGACCAAACTACGACCCAAGTTTGGACCATTATGCAAAAACAGACCCCAAATTAGACTGTTTTGATTTGTATTTTTTGTTTTGTTTTGTTATGATATTGAATTGTTAATATTGACAATAAATAGTGATGAGATCATGTGATGACAAATTGGTTCATCTTCTTTGTCCAGAGGGGGAGATCAAGACAGAGGGTATGACAGTGATTAGCCAGACACTGATTGAACAGTGATTCATTTCTAGTAGTGTGTGTGAACTAGTAATGCATTGTAGCTTTCAAAATATTTGTAGATGAAATTCAGCAGGTGCATTTCTGTTTTTGCAAATATGGGTGCATAAGTACTGTAAGTGCCCAGCGGAGAGGCCCAAGGAATAGTTTTACTGTATACAGTAGGCCTGAGTCATGAGCCATGAGCTCAGATTTCAAAACAGACGCCACAAATGAAGCAATACCAACCACAGGCACAACTCCTTTGTGATGATTTTGAAATTGTTACTGTTTATAATCCAAACACAATTTCTTGCCATTTCTTAACCACATACATCTTTAACCAGTTTCAGTGTAATTGCACAAGTTTGGCTTGTGTGTTTAACATTGACCTGGTGCACAATTCTATTATCCAGCCAAGTGCACAGTGGATCTATGCCAACTCTCGAAAGTTTTGAAAACAGCACATTACATATTCAGAGATAGCACAAGAACAGTTATTTGACAGAAAGGCCCGATTCAGATATGAGTTTCTAGATATGCAATGGATTGCTTTCACTGTGACAAAAAGGTCTCAAAATGGCAGTAGCTTGATGGCCAGGAATACACGTTTTGTTCTTCATATTGGTGCTCTAGTCCACTGCATGTACAGCCTTCCACACATTATCTAGTTCACTTTGCATATTTTAGGCAAAGATCCCAAGAAAATCACAAACGATGAGGGCAACAGAAAACATTTTTATTTTCAACAGAAAAGCTGAATGCAGTGTGTTTATAAAATTGGGACTCAAGCTCTTTTGTGTCATTTGTGAAAACCAAGGTCTATTCACTTGACGGTGAAGCTAAAAATTCAAAATATGGTAGGAAAAAGTAGTTCCTAGTATTTATGAGTGAATACTACCCACATATACAAGGAGAGAAAAAAGCTGAAATTTTCAAAAAACAATGACAAGCGTAGAATATTAGTACCACACAAGCAAAGGGAAAGATCAGGCTATGAGCACACACAAGGTCTGTCACTCTATTGTAATGGTAATGTTATATCCACAAATATAAACAGTGCAGCTTAGTCAGAAGATCACAGACATTCTGACTGATGTGTCAGACGAAGCTCCACCTCACTTCTCCTCACACCACTGGTTTTCCTTGCGTACTTGAGCCTCTTCTTCCTCTGTGAAATCATTCTTGATGTTAAAGGTCTTCCTGATCTCCTCTGGGGTCTTGCCTTTGATCATATTAGCGACCGTCTTGCAGGTCACGTCCAACAGTCCTTTGATATCCAAATAGTTTGCAGCCAGAATCAGTTCGAAAAGTGTGCCCTGGTCAACCTTAAGGAACTCCTGATCCCAAACGGGGATATCATCTGTTCTCTTCTCCCGGTTCTCGTCGTCTTCAGGGGGAGGAGGGTCATCTTTGTGGTGTGTGCACCACTGAATGACCTATTTAACACACACAAAAATGGATACAAGTCAATCATTTACCACCGTGCTGAGTACTGATACGTAACCAAAAAACAGGTAATCAATACTTTGCGATATGCCATCCTCGAAAAAGGCGAAAATCAAACAGGCACACTAAACAAAACAAACAACGACAACCGATGCTGGCTACTTTAGACCCTGAGAGTCATCTGACTTCTTGTGACAGGTGTAACGCTAATGTCCAGTTGCGTTAGGTGTTTACCCCACTAGGATGAGTTAGCTATGAAGGTAGCGACAGTTATGTTAGCATAGCTAGCTAATGTAGATCAATGATGGTACCATCATGACTCTAGTAGTGGCTAGCAGAAAGAGCCGGGTATCCCATCTTTGGGTTTTTTTCACATTTAACTTATTGTAAAATCTGTTAACAGCGTAAGCCCATTTTGAGGAGACACATAGGCTAACGTTATCACTAACTTTCATCGTCGTCACGGAGGGTGTAACGCTAACATTATCTGGTACAATTCGTTCGATTTAGCCATGCTAGCTTTAGCGAACCAAGCTAGCCAACTTTATTTTTTTTCAAATTTGGTTTACATGTTTACAAAGTCTTACACATGTCTCATCAACTGTGTGTATACGTTGTGTGAAAACGTAGCCTACTAAATTATAACTGCTGTCATCTTTCCATCAGATACAAGTAGATTTGTGTTGTGTCATGGATTAACGCTAACAGTAATTTACGTTGGCTACCTTTTTGAGTATGGCTGCATTGACGTTGGGCAAAGGAACCGGATCATCGTCGCCCTCATCATCCATTCCTAAATCTTCCAGCATAGTCTTGATGGTCACTGACTGCTTGGCAATGTCAACATCAACCTCAAACATCTCCCCATCAGAACTTTGCAATTTTATGGTCGGCATTACGAGAAATTTGACTATCCTGCGACTAGGCGTCTTGGCATCAACAAGGCCCGTTTCTAACGCAAAACTAGGGCGGGGCTTCAGTTATTGTGTTTGTCTTTGACAGGTTTTACGTCAAATCATCTTAGACCAATTGCCGTTTTAAGACTTGTTATTTTGACCAATAGCCAAAGAGAGTTACAAATAGTTTGCTTGACTTGCGCGTTTTCTGGAATCCCCGCCATCTTGGATCAGGAGGGGGTTTAAACCAGAGAAAAAAAAAGCAGGAAAGGCAAAAATACTCTTGTTTTTCCTCTTCGGATTTGATCATATTAATATTAGCGAAGATGATATAAAGTAACCGCAGTAACAGTTTATGTGTCTAATTAATGAAGCTTAAAATGTGTAAGTAACGTTAGAGAAGTGAGGACTTCCACCAGAAAACAAGGTTCGGGGATTTTTCAGCTGATAAAGTTGTTTTGTTTATGTTTCTTCAATACGGACATGGACTCTTCAAACTCAGGTTGGTGTATATAAAACACTATGAATCAAGTATATACCTGTGCCTGGTGATGCCATCTAACTTGGTGAAACAATTACGATAGTTTTGGACCCAACTCCCTGTTTCTGCCGATATCGTGTGATCATGGTGTGAACCTTGTCCGGGGGTTAGTTAGCTAGCGTTAGCTCAGACCACAAGGGTGTTGTGTCAGCTACATAAACTGGAACAGCACTTGGTCACATAGCTAGCGATTTGACATTTAGCTTGCTACAGTTTAGCTCCCCGTTATTGTGAAGACTAATCAGTTCATTAAAAATATTATCACAATAACTTATGATGCCATTAGATTTGATAAAGATAGCCTTAATTGTTATAGTTGTTAATGCACTTACATTAACACAAATAACGTCAGGTAATAATGTCAAGATAGCTAACGTTATACTAAGCGTTTCTCTAAACGTATCCTTGGAGCTATCGATAGCGTCAACAGTACGTGAACTGACAAGGCGCTCTGATGCAAAAGACAGAAGTTACAAGTTAGCATTTTTAATCATGACTAAGTTTGAAGTCTATAATCTGATGGCATTTGGTTGTCAACTTTTGTACTTTGTCTATCAAAAGTATTACGTCTTATTAATGGAAGAAGCAAGTTGGTTGGGAGGGAAGGTTAAGCTGCCAAACTTCCCGACTTCAGAACTATGCTCAAGTTAACGTAATATCAGAACGCTTTGCCGCCATTTGTGAGCCAAAGCTAATAATATCAAAGTCAGCTTTATTGTCAAAAGCCATATGTACAGGTTGCACACATAGGATTTGAAATTACAGCGCTCCCTAGGCCCACAGTGAACATTAACCATCTTATAAACAAATATCAATATAATGACAATAAATATAGTAAAAAAGAAAATCAGTATGTCAGCTGTTTGGTTATGTTGAGAGACTTTTTAGTGGGCTACAGAGTTATTGCCTCTCTACGTAGTGACTAGACTTGGCTAGCGAACGTTTAATGCGTGATTTTAAAAGATGTGCTGCTGTTAACTATGAGTTCTGCTTGCCCGTCAGATATGTCTGATGTGCCGCCTCTGGGGCTTGGAGCAGCCGCGGCTTCCGGCGGAGCTGTTGCGAAAGGGACCAACAAGAGACGAGCTGGGTGAGTTTTAGCATGGATTAGCATGAGTGAGTGCCGTTGGTATGGACAATTTATACGGCTCTGGTGTGTCCTGTTGTGCGCTACTGATTTTCTGGTCAGAACGTCGTAGACAACAACAAAGACTGATTGATTGATTGTGTGTTTGTATTTTCCTGAAGAAGAAGAAATAAAAACATCTCACATTTGCTTGCAGTTGCTTGAAATTGAGCAATCCACCTACAGATTCAAATGAATTTCTTTCTTGCTCTTAGGTCTGATTTTGATGATGACGATGGAAACAAGCTGTTCAGGTCAGTTTGACAAAAGTGGTAGTCTAGTCAAGCATTTTGTCTAGTCTTCTTTGGACATTGACATTCTGATATTAAGAGCCATTGGATCCATTTCCATCTTTCCAAACTCACTGCAAAAGTAAGCCTATATTTTTCAGATATCTGGTGTTTTTTTTTTAGAGTAAACATTCAAATTGTAAGCACATTCAAATTCAAACAGATTTTAAATGGTATAAAACTTGTCTGAGATGTGGTTGAGATGAATGGTCTCCCTTTGCGTAGATGTGATGATGATGCAGCCGGTACAAATGACAAAGAGCGCTTTGCAAGGTAAGTCATAGTCATGTCACAGACACACATGAAGAATGCATCAACATGTGTGTAGATATATACACCTAGGGGCACCTGTTCTCTCTCTCTCTCTCTCTCTCTCTCTCTCTCTCTCTCTCTCTCTCTCTCTCTCTCTCTCTCTCTCTGTGTGTGTGCGCGCGCGCACGTGAGTGAGTGAGTGAGTGTGTGCGCACGCGCGTGCATTTGGATTTTAGAGGAACAAGCTGTAACTGGACAAGATGATATGCTAGGCTGGTAGATAACTCAACAGTTTTGTATTTTTCTTAGATTCATGGATATTAAACTACTTTTTCCTACTACAGTTAATGTGAGCTCATCCGGGCATTGTTGCATTAGGAATCTCTTCTGTCCTTCAATGGGTGTTGCACACAGAATTATTTGCAGGCTGAAAATGTCCATTGCAATGCCCAATGTTTGTTGATTTTAAGACAGCTAGTGTCTTAGTAGCTGCACAAGTCTCTTCTCAGTGCCATGTTGTTGAGATGGTTGAGCACTAACTGATGAGGGGTAGTTGCACTGCTTGTTTGGTTCAGTGTTTTGTTTGAGCCTCTGCACCCCTCTTCTCTCCTCATTCTCTCCCAGACTGCTCTCCCTGCTCAGGCTCTTCTCTCAGTTCACTCGATAGTCGCTCATTCCCACTGTCTTTTAAGGAAGAGCCCCTGTCTGTCATTTGAATGGATCATTAACGCAGGTTTATTATGATTTGTGCATTCATTTTTCATTCTTGGTTCTCTCTCTCTCTCCCTCCCCTCTATTTGCTGTTAATGTCTCGTTCCTTTCCCGTTCTCCCGTTTTTGTGTCGTCTCTCCTCCCTGTGCGGTTCTTTGATCTGGTCTGTAATTCCGCCATCCTTTGTGTTCTCCATTCTGGCCCGATCTTGTCTGCTGTCTCTCCTCTCTTCTCTTCTCTTCTCCTCTCCTCCTCCTCTTCTTCTCCTCTGTTCCTCCTCTCTCCTCTGCTCCTCATGTTCTCTGCTCCTCATCCCTCCCTCTCCTTATTTCATCCTCCACCCATCCACTCTGATTCCTCCCCCCATCCCTCTATCCTTCTCCCTGCATCCATCTCTCCCTCTCCTTCCTCGCTCCCTCCATTCTTCTCGGGGGCTTAGGGAGAACCACAGCGAGATTGAGCGACGGCGGCGGAACAAGATGACGGCGTACATCACAGAGCTGTCGGACATGGTGCCCACCTGCAGTGCTCTGGCCCGCAAGCCAGATAAGCTGACCATCCTGCGCATGGCCGTGTCCCACATGAAATCTCTCCGGGGCAGCAACACCACGCCTGACGGCACCTACAAGCCCTCTTTCCTCACAGACCAGGTGACACACTTTTGTTCTTTTACACACACACACACACACACACACACACACACACACACACACACACATATATTCCTCTCTCTCTCTCTCTCTCTCTCTCACTCACTCTCATTCTTATTTGTGCTGTCAGCAGGGATTCTGCAGGGTCTTAAAAAGTTTTGTGTGGACTATGCCACTTGCTTGAAGCGTGTCTCCTATTTGAGGGGAAGTGGACTATGTGAAGTTGGTAGCTGTAGTCGATAGCATAATCCAAAAGTATATCCTATGGATGTAGAATCCAAAAAAGGTCTTAAAAAGTCTCCAGTTGAAGTTGTTGAAACCTCCTGAAACTCTGTGTGTCTGTCTTTACTCTCCCTTTCTAACCCAGACACACACACACTTGTGCACAGACAAGTATAACAAAAACCTGGGAACAGGTAAACTTGCCAAAACACACACACACACATGCACAAGCATGCCAAACACGCACAAAGGTTTAAATAACACCAGTGTGAGTTACTTGTGTAAGATAGAAACTTACTCATGAACACAACACATAAAAGTCCCAAACTAACCTTTTTTTGTTTGCCTCTTACTCTGTCTTTCTCTTTCTTCCTCCACTCTCTCTTACAGGAGCTGAAGCACTTGATCCTGGAGGCGGCAGACGGGTTTCTGTTTGTGGTGTCGTGTGAATCGGGTCGTGTCGTGTACGTATCTGACTCTGTGACCCCTGTCCTGAACCAGACACAATCTGATTGGCTGGGCTCCTCCCTGTACGAGCAGCTCCACCCAGACGACAAGGACAAGCTCAGGGAGCAGCTTTCCACGTCAGAGAGCGGCAGCAACGGTAAGTCAGCCTTGCCAGCGCCCAGCATGACTGCCACTCTCTTTGGCATTGCTATTTCTCCTTCTGTGTTTCTGCCTTGGTGTTTTTCTGTGTTGTCTTTCTTTGTTTTCTCTCTCTCTCTCTCTCTCTCTCTCTCTCTCGGTCTAACTGTGTTACCGTTTGTGTTCCCCCGCAGGCCGTATGCTGGATCTGAAGACGGGGACGGTGAAGAAGGAGGGTCAGCAGTCCTCAGCGAGGATGAGTATGGGCGCTCGCCGCTCCTTCATCTGCAGGATGAGGTGAGGATTTATGTCGCATCGCTTCTCCCCCTCTGCCTGCTGCCCTCAGAGGAGATCAGAGGAGAAGAATGCACAAAAGTGCTCCATGCTAGGACTCTGACTATCATTTACCATTTCTTTGTGCATGCGTGTACATACAGGACTGGGAAGTGTCCAGTGGAACCCGTGTCGATGAACAGACTGAATCTTCTCAGGAACCGAAACAGGTGATTAGTGCTTGTACTCCAGAGGGCCGATGGCTTTTGCGATTTCTACTCTCTCCCCCATCCAGTCCTCTCATACATAGTCAGCATTAATGTACTCTCTCCCCCTCATCCAGTCCTCTCATACATAGTCAGCATAGTGCTAACTGCTCCTCTTGCTATCAACCTTTTGTGGCTCCTACTTCTGCATTAGTCTGAAATAGTAGGTGGCCACAGTTACATGCATGCTTGCGCGCACGCGTGCACACACACACACACACACACACACACACACACACACACACACACACAGACACAGACACACAAACACACACGCCTCTCACTTGCTCACCGTCAGCTGTTGTGTCTGTGTGTGTGTATGTGTGTCTGGCAGGGGTGGTCTGGGTCCATCCAAAGAGGGGGAGCCCCCGTATGTGATTGTGCACTGCACTGGGTACATCAAATCATGGCCGCCTGCAGGTAGGGTATAGGTGCACACACATTCGATGATTTTTGGGACTGTCTGGCAGACTTAATTCTCTGCAGTTCATCTGCGTTGGAGTTTTCAGTGTGGGCTGCACTGCAGAGCAAGGTTCTCTGGTTCCTCTGGCATGTTTGATGTTCTAAGGGTCTGAGTGCAGGTATCCCTGCTTCTGGTTCTTCCAGGTGTGACGCTCTCAGATGACGACACTGACAACAGCCAGAACAACCGCTTCTGTCTGGTAGCCATTGGTAGATTACAGGTACAGCTCCATGTCATGTCCCAAGTCTGTCAGCGGAGGTAACGTGCGCACGTGCACACACACACACACACACACACACACACACACACACAGACTTGCCTCTATCTGCTCCCTGTAGGTGACGTGTTGCCCCAGTGACAACACTTCCAACAGCCTGACTGTCCCTGTGGAGTTCATCTCTCGTCACAACTGCCTGGGGGTCTTCACCTTTGTGGATCATCGCTGCATGGCCACCGTGGGATACCAGCCTACGGTAAACGAAACCGCCTGCTGCTCAGCACGGTCACTATGGGATCCAAACCTCATGTCAAACTGACTGGTGTTCAGCACGGTCAATATGGGATCCAAACCTCATGTACAAACTGACTGGTGTTCAGCACGGTCACTATGGGATCCAAACCTCATGTACAAACTGACTGGTGTTCAGCACGGTCAATATGGGATCCAAACCTCATGTACAAACTGACTGGTGTTCAGCACGGTCAATATGGGATCCAAACCTCATGTACAAACTGACTGGTGTTCAGCACGGTCAATATGGGATCCAAACCTCATGTACAAACTGACTGGTGTTCAGCACGGTCAATATGGGATCCAAACCTCATGTACAAACTGACTGGTGTTCAGCACGGTCACTATGAGATCTCAACCTCATGTCAAACTGACTGGTGTTCAGCACGGTCACTATGAGATCTCAACCTCATGTCAAACTGACTGGTGTTCAGCACGGTCACTATGAGATCTCAACCTCATGTCAAACTGACTGGTGTTCATGACACGCTTTCATGCAGAGTTAAATAAAGGACTGGAGTTTTATCAAAAGTGACATAGACTTGCACCGGTAGGTTCTGCCGTCAAACTTGAACTGAAAGACTGACCAAGTCCCTTTGATGAGGTTTAAAAAAGTCATTATAAAATCATATTGGCAAACTTTTCGACCCAAAAATATTTTTCAGTGTGTATACAGTAATTTATGAACTTGCATTTTGCTTTTATACAACTTACAGCTTCTATATGGGTGTGTGTGTGTGTTTTGATTGCATGTATGTATGTGGGTGTGTGTTTGTGTTTTGATTGCATGTGTGTGGTATGTGGGTGTGTGTTTGTGTTTTGATTGCATGTGTGCATGTGTGTGGTATGTGGGTGTGTGTTTGTGCTTTGATTGCATGTGTGTATGTGTGTGGTATGTGGGTGTGTGTTTGTGTTTTGATTGCATGTATGTATGTGGGTGTGTTTGTGTTTTGATTGCATGTGTGCACGTGTGTGTGGTATCTGGGTGTGTTTGTGTTTTGATTGCATGTATGCATGTGTGTGGTATGTGGGTGTGTGTTTGATGTTCTTGAGTGTTTGATTGCATGTGTGTATGTGTTCTCCAGGAACTCCTGGGAAAGAACATTCTGGAACTAGCCCATCCTGAAGATCAAGATTTGCTTCGAGACAGTCTGACACAGGTGTGTTTGAGAGAGAGAGTGTGTGTGTATGTGAGTGTGTGTGAGGGAGAGAGAATGTGTATGTGTGTGAGAGAGAGAGAGAGTGTGTGTGTGTGTGTGTGTGTGTGTGAAAGAGAGAGAGTGTGTGAGAGATAGAAAGTCTGTGTGTGTGTGTGAGAGAGAGTGTGTGTTTGAGAGAGTGTATGTGTTTGAGGGAGAGAGAGTGTGTGTGAGAGAGAGAGAATGTGTGTGTGAGATTGTGTTGGTGTGAGTGTTTGTGTGAGAGAGTGTGTGTGTGTGTGTGAGAGAGAGAGAGAGAGAGAGAGAGTGTGTGTGTGTGTGTGAGAGAGAGGGAGAGTGTGTGTGTGTGTGTGTGTGTGAGAGAGAGAGAGAGAGAGAGAGGGAGACAGAAAGCTTGTGAGATGTCCTGTTAATATTGTAAATGCAATCTCCCTCGCTCTGTGTGTGTGTGTGTGTGTGTTAAGGTGGTGAAGTTGAGAGGGCAGGTTATGTCTATAATGTTTCGGTTCCGATCCAAGTCCAACGAGTGGATCTGGATGCGAACAAGCTCCTTCACGTTCCAGAACCCTTTCTCTGAGGCGATTGAGTACATTATCTGCACCAACGCCAACGTCAAGTAAGTCATACACACACACACACACACACACACACACACACACACACACACACACACACACACACACACACAAATGCATGTATTCTCACAAAAACACACCCTCAGAATTACATGATTACGCCTTTTTGTCCACATATATGGACATTCATAAACACATTAAAAACCATTTATAAACATGCCATGGAAGATCTCATTTGTACACATAGGCCTACACACCACATGTTGAACCACACACAGAGACATGCAGAGATTGATCCCTAGATGTTGTCGTGTGTGCTGTTTGCTCATGTGTCTGGTGTGAGCTTAATTGCACATGGTCAGACCTGTGTTAATCTTGTGATTACTTAAAGCGATACGTCACCATTTTGCCGGTGTATTTATTTCCATCTCCCTGGAGTTAAACAATTAAGTTTCACCTTTCTTCAGCTCATCCAGTCAACAGTAGTGTTTTTGGCCTCAGGTTAGCATATATGGTTCAATGCTAAGGTTGCCACTAGCATCTCACCCATTAGGATCTTGCTTAAAAGTGTCCACAGAAATCTAATATTTTCCTATGAAAGCTTGACTCCTCTGTAGTTACAAGGTGCACTAAGATCGATTGAAAATGAAATGTGGTGTTTTTCTAAACCCATCCATCATGGAACTGTACTCTCGTTCCGGCGTAATAATCAAGGATCAGTGGCTGGGAGTCACAAGGCTGTGCCTGGACTACTTGATCTTTTTGCTCTGCTGGATTCTTACGGTGGAATGAGATCGTAGTTCCATGTCATATTGGTTTCCTTATCTGTCTATGGGATGAACTGAAGAAAGGTAAAACTCAATTGTCTAACTCTAGGGTAGGTGGCAAATGAGTAAATTGGCCAAAATGGTGGCCTGTCCCTTTAAATCCATGAATGACTCGTCAGCTTAAAATCTGAATTGATGACTGACTTCATCAATGACTCTTCCTCCACCGTTCATACACCAGCCTACATGTGTGTTGATCTGAAGGACAGCAGCAGTATAGTTGTTTAGTTTCCCACTGAATGATTGAGGGTGTGTCTGTGTGTGTCTGTGTTTGTGTGTGTGCGTGCTTGCGTGCATGTGTGCGTGCGTGTGTGTGTGTGTGTGTGTTTGTGCGCGCGCGCGTATGTGTGTGTGTGTGTGTGTGACAGTAGAGCTCCAAATCAGGACTCCCTCACCCCCCTGTCGTCCCCAGGGGTGGCACTGCCCCTCCCAATGGGGCAAAACAGCCCAAACTGCCCCACTGCCCTCAGCCCCGGGCAGGGACCCATCAGGTGAGAGCAGAATACCCAATGCTTGCGTCCCTGTGGTGATGGAAACCTGGGAGTAGATTTTACACCTTCATATGGCTGTGTTTCTTTCTTTTTTCCTTTCTTGCTTTCTTTCTTTCTTTCTTCCTTTCTGTCTCTCATTTCTCCTGTATTTCTTTCCTTCCTTTTTCTGTCTGGTGGTGGTGTGGACATCTGCTGCTGCTATGGGCGGTCTCTTCCTGTTCCTGTTTACTTCTGTGGTAGTATCTATGGTGATGGGAGAGCTTTGTCTTTGTTTGCAGGTGATGGGTTTCGGATGGTGGTGATGGGCCCCACTCATCTTACTGTTTTTTACTGTGCTGACCTGTTTTCTTTCTCTCTCTCTCTCTCTCTCTCTCTCTCTCTAGGCAGCTCCAGCAGCAACAGCAGGCAGAGTTGGAGGGAACAGGAGGCAGAGAGAGTTTGTATGATTCTACCCAGGTGGCGCTGCCACAGGTGAGCCAAACACAACGGCACACCTCACACTGCATCACACCTGAGAACACACACACTACAACACTCCTTACCAGAAAGGTTGTGGCCACATCACACCCCGTTTGCACAGAGCATTTCCCTTGAGCATGTTCATCAGCATGTTTGGTGTCAGACAGCTTCACACACCTGATACACACATCACAACTGGCCATACACTGGCTGTCTGAACACAAACACACACTTCACACACTCCTATTTAGTCTTGATCTATACCAGAAGGTTGTGTCTTTAGAATGAAGCTTGATAACTCTGTAACTCTGTGTGTGTGTGTGTGTGTGTGTGTGTGTGTGTGTGTGTTGGCAATGTGACTCATCACTTTATCATCTTGACCTTCCCTTCCCCCCATTCTCAACTCCTGTCTGTCAGGTGCCCACACAGACAGCCACTGGGGCAGCGAACATGAGTGCTTCCAGTCACAGTAAGCCACTGGACAAAGGAGAGTTGTACACAGATCGAGACCCCCACTTCCCTGACCTCTTCACAGGTGTGTGTGTGTGTATGTATGTGTATGTTGTACACACTGACAATGATATTTAAAGAGCAACTTGTATTTACACATAATGTTGCTCAGAAATTAACTCGTTCCCCAAATCACTGTCTGTTTGATGCCAAAGAGACAGTTAAAATGACAGTGAAAAATGCATATGCCTGTGAATTTATTTTCAACTCTGTCATTTTTAACCATGCTGAATAATGTATTACTACTATGGATGTGATTGACCAAATTGGCCAGACTTTAGTTATAAAAGATACTACTAGTTTAAAAAAATACTAGCAAGTGTGTTTAATTGAAAATGGTTTTGAAAAATTAGTTCTTGCTTAATTTCTGTACACAGTAGTGAAAAGGGTTTTAACCTTTAAGTTGCACTTTAACTGTTCCAAGTGTGCTTGTTCTGTGTTGGTTGAAGATGTGTGCTGCTATTATGGAGAGGAAATTAGGTATTATGATCAACCCTCTTGACGTGTTTGTTGTGTGTGTGTGTGTGTGTGTGGTGTGGTGTGTGTGTGTGGTGTGTGTGACCTCAGACCAGACTAAGCCCATGCCCACCACCTCAGCCACCCAGCAGATGTTCCCCCAGCCCAACAGCTACTCAGCAGCCGGACGACCCGCTGACTCATACAGGTACCACTGAACCACACACACACTTTCATCTGTCAGTGATCTGAAGTGAGGCTGTATGAAACGATAGTGGTTGTGCTCCTCATTCAGGTGCTGCAGGCTTCTGACTGTTTGGAGTTCACTTTGATCAGCACTGTATTCAGTCACTTATCAGGGCCTAAAATGTCAGTGACCAGTAGGGCTGCAACAACTAATTGATTAAAATCGGCTATTAAAATAGTTGGCAACTAATTTAGTAGTCGATTAGTTGAGTCTGTGTTATAGCCAACTGATACAAGCACAGTTGCGGCAAGAAACAAACCAAAACCACGGTGACACTGACTGTTGTCCAAGTGCTGGTTGCCCACTAGCTATCTATGCTAGCTCACGTAACATTTTAATCTGATATGTTTTTTTTTTTACATGAAAAGTAGTTGGGTTGCATTACTGGTCTAAGTTAATACCAACGTTTTAAACACAACTTATTGTTTGACACTATACAAGTTAAACCGAAGTTGCTTGGTGTTAGCTAGTTAGCACATATTAGCTGCGATTGCATTGGAACAATGTGTTTCTAAGCTAACACCAGTTAAAGGACGCATGTTATTAATTCCATGTCGAAATAGCAAATCATTGACATCATATGCAATTGTGAACAGTGATACAGCTCACAGAAATACTTTCCCCTCATTTTATTACTTGTTACTAGTTAAGGTTTAGCATATATTAAGATGCCCGGTGACACTACTTCTTATGAGACTAGAACTGTCCGTTTTTAGTCATCGTACAGCTGAATTCCATTGCCCTTGTGTTACGAAGCTTAATAATCTGATTAATAATCGATTAGTCGAAAAAATAATCATCAGATTAATCGATTATGAAAATAATCGTTAGTTGCAGCCCTAGTGACCAGCGTCAGATAGCTGGATTAGATTGTAAAAGGGACCAGAATCAGATAGCTGGATTAGATTGTAAAAGGGACCAGCGGCAAATAGCTGTATTAGATTGTAAAAGGGACCAGAATCAGATAGCTGGATTAGATTGTAAAAGGGACCAGAATCAGATAGCTGGATTAAATTGTGAAAGGCTGATTGGCCTGCTTTGTTTATTACTAAGTGATTAAGTCACTTAATTGTTGCCATGTTTTGACCAACACAGTTCATTGTTTGTGTGTGTGTGTGTGTGTGTGTGTACCTACTTTAGTACTTGTGTGTTTATTTGTGTATGGATGTATGTTTTTGTGCAAGCACGTGTGTGAATAGTGAGTGAGTGAGTGTTTGTGTGTGTGTGTGTGTTTGCTCTCCTAATTGGTGCTCTGTGCTGATTTCAGGTCAGTGGGCCTGCCCCAGCAGATGGTCCAGGCTCCCCCCTCAGCAGGCCAGATGCTGGCCCACATGTCCCGCCAGAGTGCACCTGCAGGGGGCACCCCCAACACCGTCAGCCCCAACCAGGGACAGGCAGGAGTACTGGGACCCTCTGCAGCATGGCAGGGCCAGAGACCCCCCTTCAACACACAGGTAGGTTACACACACACAACACACACACAAGCATATATATAAGAGTAAATGAACAAACATACACACACATAGTGTTGCTTTAATGGGCGCTGTGTAGTCTAGCACCTCTGGACTTTCTTCTGGTGTTCATATGTGTTTGCATGTCTTGAAGCATTCTTGCAATAGTCTTCTCTCCTCCAGCAGGGGGCAGTGTCCACAGTGAAGTCTCCCCCGTTTGGCATGGGGGACTTCACCTCCTCCAACGCCTCTTCCTCCTCCTTTGGGCCAATGGGTAGCGCTGCCACCCCCACCTCCTCCAGCGCTGCCACCTACCCCACCCTCAGCTCCTCGAACACCGCCACCAACGGCTTCGGTAAGCAGCACAGCAAGCAGTTACAGTTACGCTTCATTTCTGCTTCTCCGTATCTGTGGATACACAGACATCCAGAGCCTTACCCAACGTCACAGACCCTCTCCGTCCAGCTCTCCAACAGCTGTCGGATACCCCCCTCTAATCCCTCTAAGCTGCACACATCTCAGAGAGCATGTCTATTATAACAAATGAACCAGCCAGTTGTTCATGGACATAGAGACACATGCATAACCTACTATTAGTCATATGGACATAGAGACACATGCATAATCTACTATTAGTCATATGGACATAGAGACACATGCATTACCTACTATTAGTCATATGGACATAGGGACACATGCATAATCTACTATTAGTCATATGGACATAGAGACACGTGCATAACCTACTATTAGTCATATGGACATAGAGACACATGCATAACCTACTATTAGTCATATGGACATAGAGACACATGCATAATCTACTATTAGTCATATGGACATAGAGACACATGCATAATCTACTATTAGTCATATGGACATAGAGACACATGCATTACCTACTATTAGTCATATGGACATAGGGACACATGCATAATCTACTATTAGTCATATGGACATAGAGACACGTGCATTACCTACTATTAGTCATATGGACATAGAGACACATGCATTACCTACTATTAGTCATATGGACATAGAGACACATGCATAATCTACTATTAGTCATATGGACATAGAGACACATGCATTACCTACTATTAGTCATATGGACATAGAGACACATGCATAATCTACTATTAGTCATATGGACATAGAGACACGTGCATTACCTACTATTAGTCATATGGACATAGAGACACATGCATTACCTACTATTAGTCATATGGACATAGAGACACATGTATAATCTACTATTAGTCATATGGACATAGAGACACATGCATAACCTACTATTAGTCATATGGACATAAGGACACATGCATTACCTACTATTAGTCATATGGACATAGAGACACATGTATAATCTACTATTAGTCATATGGACATAGAGACACATGCATTACCTACTATTAGTCATATGGACATAGAGACACATGTATAATCTACTATTAGTCATATGGACATAGAGACACATGCATTACCTACTGTTAGTCATATGGACATAGAGACACATGCATAACCTACTATTAGTCATATGGACATAGAGACACATGTATAATCTACTATTAGTCATATGGACATAGAGACACATGCATTACCTACTGTTAGTCATATGGACATAGAGACACATGCATAACCTACTATTAGTCATATGGACATAGGGACACATGCATTACCTACTGTTAGTCATATGGACATAGAGACACGTGTATAATCTACTATTAGTCATATGGACATAGAGACACATGCATTACCTACTGTTAGTCATATGGACATAGAGACACATATAAAATAAACAATGCATAACTACTATTAGTCATATGGACATAGGACACATGCATAACCTACTATTAGTCATATGGACATAGAGACACATGCATAACTACTATTATCATATGGACATAGAGACACATGCATAATCTACTATTAGTCATATGGACATAGAGACACATGCATACTACTATTAGTCATATGGACATAGGACACATGCATAATCTACTATTAGTCATATGGACATAGAGACACGTGCATTACCTACTATTAGTCATATGGACATAGGACACATGCATTACTACTATTAGTCATATGGACATAGAGACACATGCATTACCTACTATTAGTCATATGGACATAGAGACACATGCATAATCTACTATTAGTCATATGGACATAGAGACACGTGCATTACCTACTATTAGTCATATGGACATAGGACACATGCATTACCTACTATTAGTCATATGGACATAGAGACACATGCATAATCTACTATTAGTCATATGGACATAGAGACACATGCATAATCTACTATTAGTCATATGGACATAGAGACACATGCATAATCTACTATTAGTCATATGGACATAGAGACACATGCATAACCCACCAGCGTTTCAGCACATCTCTTTAGTTTGCATTATTTTCAAAGGGTACAGCAGAGGCCACAGTCCATGACCTCAGAATGAATGAGTTTGATGTGTGGTGATGATGGTGTGCCACACAACTTGCGCTCTCTCTCTGTGTGTGTGTGTGTGTGTGTGTGTGTGTGTGTGTGTGTGTGTGTGTGATGAGTGACTGAGTGATGAGTGAGTGAGTGAGTGAGTGAGTGAGTGAGTGAGTGAGTGAGTGAGTGAGTGAGTGAGTGAGTGAGTGAGTGAGTGAGTGAGTGAGTGAGTGAGTGAGAGAGAGAGGAGAGAGAGAGAGAGAGACCCTGTTTGCCTGATGTGATAATCTCAACTTCCTTCTTTTTTTCTGTACAGCAACTGGCAGTCAGGCTGGAGCCCAGTTCCCCTCCAGGCCAGCGGAGGCAGTGTGGGGCCAGTGGCAGGGCCAACCCCAAGCGCAGGGTGCTGCTAACCCTCAGGCTAATCAGGCGGAGATGTTCCCAGTGAGTCGGCACCTTCACATCATCACTCTCATGGCTTGACTTAGAGACCTATTCAAACATTATCTGCCAGTATCCTAACCTCTTTCTTTCTTTCTCTCTCTTTCTCTCTCTCTCTCCCCTCTGCAGGATGTTCTGTCTATGCTGGATCAATCAGCAAACTTTAATGGCGATGACTTTGGCGAGATTCCCATGTTCCCCTCCTTCACTGAGTGAACCCGTCGTGAATGTCCTTTTTCTCTCTCTCTCTCTCTCTCTCTCTTTCTCTCTTCTCCTCCTCTCCTTTTCTCGTTCTCTCTCTGCAAGTGTTTCCTTTCCCTTTGTCCTCATTGGGAATGGGATCCTGTTTGTCTCTCTTGGGTGTTTTGCTTGACGTGATGTTTTTTTGTTTTTGTACCAAATGGAGACTGGTGGCAGAGACTGCTGGGATGGCATAGAGCGTAGGTCCAGAGAGCAGGACTTTTGATAATGAGCCGTAGAGTCTGAGGATGACCTGCTGACCTTGAGCGATGGCTGACTGGAAGACATGGATCTGCTCAGCCTCAGCATCAGAACTAGACAAGGTCTGGACCAGAAGCACATGAGGACAGGAGATATTTTCTTTTCTTTTACATTTTTTTTTTCCGGAACAGTCTGCGGTGGCCTGGGGGAGACTCAGAGATGGTGGTTTGGGGGAGACTCAGAGATGGCCATGGAGAAGGTGGTTTCCATTGCAAAGGAAAGTGACAACAGGACTTAACTTCCAGAAAAATTGCCTCACACACACACACACACACATGCACACTCACTCAGTAACTCACACTTGCACAGACACAGAATTCCACACCCTCTGCCATTGGGATAGATGAGTGAATACACACACACATACACACACATGCACAGTATGCGCACAATTATACAACAGAAGCACAAAATGTCCCACACACTGGTGCACTGCCACTCTTAAGAACTACTGCGCACACACGCATACACACACACACACACACATATAAATACAAGCGTGTTGTTTATTTTTGTAAATTGATGCAAGAGTTTGTGGGGTCAGAGAGAGGTCCAGATGTGCACTGGCCTTAACCTCCCTTTCCTGCAGCTCACAGCTTGAGAGATCACCCTTTTTAAACACCCAGCCACCAGGCCTGCTCCAGGGGTCTCTACTGTGAGCAGGGAAGGCATCCTTGGCCATGATCAGGGCTCACAGTTTGATGGCCCAAGGGCCGGGCAGAGTGGACCAGGAACTCGACACCCATCAGCTCATCTCTCTCCTCACAGCTCTGCCAATGAGTCACCTTCTACACACACACACACACGCACGCGCGCACACACGCACACACGCGATCATGTTTTGAAGAGTGTACATCCTGGCCCGTTCCTATGCATCTCCACTGTCCAATGAATACTGTATTGTGTTGTGATGGAAGCTTGAGTGGTTTGTATGGGCTGCACTCACACACACTCAAACACACCTCGACCGCATATGTAAACACAAACACACGTCGCAGGTGTGGCTGCATCTGCAGGAGACTGTTCAACAGTAACTGGAGATCAGCACGAGGGGTCAGCCTCCCATACAAGCGCTTGGTCATGTAAGACAGAGCAGCGCTGAGTGGCTTAATGGGACCGGCAAACTGAATGTGTTTTTGGACAGGGTGCAGTTGCCCACTGCTTACGCAAGGGAGGGTTTTTGCTAAGATGCTTTCAGATCAGACCCACACAGCCTCTTCTCTGCAGGAGAAACTAGCTACACTCTTCCACCCTCTACACGTGTGTGTGTGAGAATTTAGGTTTGGTTGTTCATTTTCTTTTGAAATGTAATCACGTAGTTAAGGAGTTTTTTGTTGTGTGTTTTTTTGTTGTTTTTTTTTAATTAAAAGAAAGTTGAAGATGGAGGTAAAAGTAAATTTAAAAGCAATAATTATGTGCAGGAAATCCATATTTTAAAAGCCATTTTCCTTGTTTTGTATTTTAAAAATTGTTACAGGTTAAGTGCTTTTTTTGTTTGTTTGTTTTTTGTTTTTAAATCATGCACTAGATATGGCAAAGGAAACAGGAAAAAAAGATGGGTATTCTCAGGATCCTTTGGCCATTGGCTCTTCTCTTCCCTCCTCTCTTCTCAAAGGAAAGAGGTTTCTTTTGGTGCTCAACGCCCCCGACCCCCCTTCCTCCCAGTACGTGGAATAGATGTCGCCTTCCAGAACCACTGGTTCTGCTGGATCTGGTCCCATTCTAAATAGAACTGGCTGCTGCCTAGGCTATCTATCAATCAGACTACCCTGGGACTGATCTTTCTACATAGTGACCCAGATATTTATTAAAGTAGTGATTTGGTTATGGTTTGTTTGTACAAAGGCAAGATAGGTTTGTCATGGACCTTTTGGTCTTTTTATTTTATTCTCAGGCAAGATGTCATCCTGTAAAATAAAGTTGATTAGACTACACATTGGTTTGGGGTAAACTGTTGTAGTTCCTCAGTTTGGGCTTGTAAGACTGGCCAAGCTTGTTCTAGATGCAAATAAGGGCCACTGAATCCAAAGGTTTCAGAGATCCAGAATGATTCAGAATGTGTTTTGGTTTGTCTAATGTCTTTTGTAATTCTAGATTTTTAATTGAAACCCTTTTTGTGCGCATGTGTGGTTGTGTGTGTGTAAAATAATGTCTGCACGTTTGAAGGAGACGGTCTCTCAGATGTCTGTATGTTAACAGAAGTACACAAACCTGTCTTTAATATTTTTCCATTTTTAAAAGGGCGATGTGTCTTGTCCTCTTGCAGATTTGAAACCACGTTGGTTTTCCCTTGTCCAGGTTTTTACTATGATGTGAATTGCAATTTATATATTTCACTTAGATACACAAATATATGAAAAATATATGTATATGAAATGTTAAACAAGAGAAAGCGAATGATGTTTGTTGTCTTTTTGTATTAAATCATTATATTGTAAAAAAATAATAAAATAAAAAAAACGTTGTGCTTCACGAATCGTGGATATTGCATGACACTATTATTATTGGCATTACTATGTTGTTATGGTTACAATTCATTTGACTACATTAGCATTAAAGTGAATAGAATAATGTTTCTTGTTGCTGTTGTGTGCGGCTTTGCCCAAAAGCGTCTGCCAAGCAACTTGAGGTGTAGCATCGGCTGCTGTTGCTTACTGTGACGGCGCCAGCCACGGGAGTGGAGACTGGAGAAGCTAAGGAAGATGGTAACACAGAGGCCACGTGGAGGTTGGGTTCATCACCAGATCCTGTGGCTACCGGTGCTGGATCGGTTTCCCTGTCCTTGCTCCAGTGTCCTGCAAGGTAATGGACACACATCTGCCTTATTAGCGTAGCGGTAGGGTCGGTTTGCCAGGCGCTTCTCTGGCCCACTGGCACTGTACTCTCCCGTGGGCCGGGTGCACTGATCTCTGTTAAATTGGGGGGATCCGTTTACAGCCTCACAGCTCGTCCCGTTACACTCAAACAGCTCATGCCAAACGGAGCAGGAAGCAATCTGTCCCCGGCTTTGTTTGGATTGGGCCTCATGTAAAGCTGATGTGTGCCCACATGCTTATTATTGCCTGTTAACATGTCATTGTAGTATAATTACATGTATTTTATTCTGAATCATTTTTTAATTTTTTGAAATATATATATATATATACATGTTTTGTTTCGACATTTTGCTTTTTGATAGCATGTCAGATCTGTAGTTTTTTCCCCTGGTGCATTTTCTGTTGGTTGGTGTGGTGTTTGGGCGAAAGATCCAAATTCTGGCTGTCATTAAAAGCAGCACAAGCACACGTGGCCTGCAACCCAAACAAGCCATTTCAACTCAACTCAGGCTTTTCTAACGACACGGGCCCTAATTTAGGCTAGATCATCACAGATTCAATAAGAAATTACCTGCACATATGTAACTGGGATGAAGCTTCCTGGAAAAAGTTTGTATGGACACAGCCCTAGTGATGATGTGTGATAAGTTTTCTCATATTTGATCCACAGCAAATGTGTGTGAGAGAGGCAAGGTTACTCCTGCATCAGAATGTTATCTGTGTCTGATTGTTGATCTGTATCCCAGACTGACTTAGCAAGTTTGTGTTTGTGTGTGTGTTTGTATGTCTTGAGGTAAGATTGAAAGGTTTTCAGAATCAGGAGCCTAACTGTGTTGTTCCAGTCCCTTATATGGTATGATTGTTACCAAACTCCTGCTGAAATATTGATGCTGGACACAGGTGCCAAGTGTAGTTGTGTGTGTCTTTAGGGGCGGAGAGTGCTTTTGGTGGACAGCAACATGCTTGGGGTTGTTACCTGAGCGGAAGGAACGGTGCAAGAGAGAGAACACCTGCCGTGGTCAGGTGAAACTGAGACGAGGGCCCTGGGCAGCTTCACAGGAAAAAAAGAGTTTGTGGAGGAGAGAAAGGAAGGCAAAAGCTGGTGAATTCCTCCTGTGTTTGGAGGCTCTTGCTTAGATATGCATCATAAAAAACCAAGTGTTTACCTTACGAGGACCATCTGCAGAGATTCCGAGCAGAATGTCAAACGGCTTTCCTGAGCACTCTCATACTGAGCCCCGTGTTTGGTGAGGGGATGGATCTACCCACACTTCCTATGGCCACTCTAGAGGTGGATGTAGATCTGGGTTTCGCTCTCTTCTTCCTCTTCCTGCTCTGTGTTTTCCTCTTAGTCACAGTGGTGCGCTGTGCCCAGATGGTGCTGGACCCCTACAGCGCTATATCAGTGTCCACCTACCAGGAAGAACAGGTGGAGTGATGAAGATGCAGGAGGACACTAGTGAGGAGGACTAGCTGGCGACAGCACCAGGAGATGTAAGCGATGTTTATGGTGTGATTCATTTGACATTTTTTACAAATATTCTGGAGGAAGATTGTTTCATCACAGCATCCCTCCACTGTACAACTCTTACTGGTGTTGTTCACACAGTTTTAGTGTGTTTTCAGTCACAGTTTTCAGTTTTCCAATCCCACTGTGGACAGTTTTCTCATTGCTTTTGAGGAAATGTCTCCATTCTGTCAGGACAAGGGATGTGAGAGAATATGTTTGTTGTTTATGATGTGAAGCAAAAGACATGTAATTATGGGATGGACCATGCGTTCATCACTGCTCAGCATCCTCCTGTGAAAATGAGACCTGCTAGCACTGATGCCATGATAATGACGTGTGGCTCATAGGGATTTAAGTCAAGACATTCCTGATCTCACATGTTTGGTTCACACAGACTAAATAAAACAGAAATTGTTTGGACTGGAGCACAGGATCATGGGTTCAATTAAGTTACATGAGTTCCGGAGAGAACAGTGTAAAACGAACTAATCTAATTTATTTGAGTGCACCTCTGATTCACTGAACCAGGTAATCGAATGAATCAGCTTTATTACCACAAGCTGATCATATTGCTGAAGCACGTACACAGACCACTGGAGGAGGATGCATCGGAGAGACCATCTCAATCAACAGCTTTCATTTTAAGTGACAACTACCCATTTTACATCATTAATCATCTTCAAGAAATAAAAAAAAACTATCATAGTATGGCACTAGCTTACTTTCATATTTAGCTCTTCGTGGGATGTTCTCAAAAGGTTTTGTTGATGGAAGCTGGGACAAGGTTAATGCAGCCAGTTTGTGAACAGCTGGTAGCCACTGGACACGGAATTTATTTAAAACTTCACTCTGAATGTAATCTTATTCTCTTTCAAAAAAGACTCAGAGGCCTTAGATTTTGAAAGACAGATTTAAAAACAAAAGAAGTTGTGGGTTCGAACCCCAGCTGCCACCGTTGTGCCCTTCAACAAGGCACCTAACCCCAAATTGCTCTAGGGGAGACTGGCCCTGAACAACTGATAGTTGACAAAAAATGTAAGTCGCTTTGGATAAAAGCATCTGCTAAATGCATAAATGTAAATGTAAATGTATTAAAACTCAAGTGAAAGGAGTTATTTGCATGTACTTTGTGTATTTGAGGACAACCAGTGGCTAAAGAGCAACACGTCTGGATTTGGCTTCTCATGAGGCATCGGGAGAACTTTAAGTGGACTGCCATCATTGACTAACTGCACTTGTGACTGTGGCAACAGCACCAGGTAGTGGTGAGTCTGCTCTGGCACATTTTGCATGGACCACCATACATCATCTCATGACTGCTACAACAGCAGCTACTGGCATAACTGCTAATCGGTGTTAACAGACTGTGTGGTAAATATAAATGTAAATAAAAATAATTTACAAAAATAGACTGTCTTTACTTCTTTAAGAAAGAAAATGAAAAAGCAGAATGCATTTTCCAAGGCCTATATGCCCAACACGCACAGGTGGGTTACATATTTTCAATTAACCTTAAAATGCAGAGCTTTAGGGTCTAGCACTTTTGAAACTTCTAGAGGAATAGTTTCAATTTTCAACATTCAAAAAAACTTTACTTTCTATCACAAAGTGTGAGAACATTTTCTTAGAGGCTCAGGAAATTATGTCAGAGGAGAAAGTATGGCAGAAACATGCACTGCTGTCCTTGTCTTTAGATTCCATCAGCATGTTGTGAGACGGTGGGATTGTAGTCAATCTCTGTACCCATGTGTTTAAAGGTCTTGACCTGCTCCACCATCTGGCCTTCCAGCCACTATGGTTTGGAGAGAGGCTGTGGTGGCGTGTCGGTAGTTTATCACTCCACAACAAAGATCCTTGGTCATTCATCTGCTATGTATATCAGTGTATGCAAATCTATTTGTCTCTGACATTGCTCACAGCATTGTCACCACACAGACAGTGATGTGACCATGCAAACTGAGTGACCATGCAAACTGAGTTTTCCAAAGGTGTTTAGTTCAGTAGTTGTCAATTGATTTACATTCTGCAGATTCTCGGTACAATAGCTCACAAACTGTATTCACCGTTTCTGGGTAATTCAGCTCAGCAAATTTTGGCATCATCTCCTCCCACATGTGACACCAATCAAAAATATCTCTTCAGGAACTCTGAAAAATTATATGCATTTATTTTTCATTATGCATTGAGGGATATATTTGCTATATCAGCAGCCTTAAAACAAAGGTCAAGCAAATGGAACAAGCCCTGATGAATGTACTAGGCTACAAATAGTCTAATATGTTAAATGTAGCCTATTAAGTAAGATGAAAAATGTTTGACATTCCTCCTTTATTGCCCTTGGAATAAGTGACACCAAAAATGTATGACTACAGCCTACCGATAGATTAACTTTTAATAAAAATGCCTGCAGTTGGAGTATGCCCTGTGATTTCACAAAAGAACATCTGTAACCTAGCCTACCTCATTGAACCAAAGACCGTGGCATTCACATACTGCCAGTGTAGTTTGGTCTCTTCTTCTTAGCCAACTTACTCAGTCTTTCACACCACAATTAAGTGCCAAAGTCAGCTTTACTACTAAGAGATTATAAAAATGTCTCCTGTCCTAAAGTTTCCGTCATGCTGATGGACAAAAGAGTGTTATTTGTCTTATTTTTGTCCCTAGGTAGCCTATACTCTACCTGGGGCAACCACATTACATTAATGTTGTTACTGTGGCGCTTGGAAAATCATGCCCCCCTGAAGAAGTGCCAGTCAACTCACAGTGCGATGCAGATTGGACAAGGGGCGGGCTCAGTTTGCATGCTTACTGTGTGGACAGTTGCACTTGCGCCTAGCCATGAAAAAAACGGAAACTACATTACGCTATTGTACATAGATACGTGCCATTTCACGAATGCATTAACAGAGTACGATTAGTATTGAGCTAGCTGAATATTAAGTGAAGTAAAAACAGGTAAGACTTTGATTCTCACGATAAAATTGAGTTAACGATAACTGCAAAATTGGCTAGCTGAGTTAAAAATGCAAATGCTACGTACTAGAGTTTGTTATATCGGCATGTCACAATTGTTTTCAGTGCAACAAATTTAGGTAATTTTGTGTTCGTGTTGAATAGAAATTGCATCTCTTTGATTAGTAGTTGAAGCATTTGGAATTCATCATTACAAGTCAAATTATCTGCACTTAGGTCAAAGCCAAGCTAGAAGTCTTGCTAACCAGACATTGTTTGCAAGGCATTCTGGGACTTGTATGGAACTATGGAGACATATCCATAGACAGTTAAAGTCACACTGCGATTACTTGATAAATATAAGGACATTTCAGATGTAACTTTAGTTGATTAAAATGCGAATATTGCAAAGATATTTCAAGTAGAATATTTATATCACTTGCATTTCTCTATACGCAAATAACCTTAGTAGAACATGTTTACACGAGTTGCCGGTGGACTACAATTACCGGGAGTCTCAACCCATCACTCTCGCTGTGTTCAGCCGCTAACACACTAAGCACGTTTCAAAACAAAAGGCCACAAACTTGTAAATGTTGTGAATATTCAGTTTGCCTGAGGCTTCGTTATAGACCAGAGTAGTCTTTGTGAGTGCAGTAAATATGCCATTGGATTCTGTTTTGTGGACTTTGTAAACAACTGTTACCATGAGTTTAAATAGCTAGCTAGCTAAACCCAGCTAGTAGCTCTGGTTGATTCATCGTTGTTGAACCGTGGGTTGTCGGCTTTTACCAGAGAGGATTGAAGTGGAGCAAAAGATCTTTTACTGTCTGTGTGGTTTCAGTCAGTGACTTTATTGGCATGTAATGGTAAAGGTTAGATACGATAAATGTTGACGTATTTCATCATTTTAAGTATTACTGAAAAGGGAGTTATTTGCAGCAGGTAAAGCAGTGTAGTATGCCACGAAAAGGGAAAAAGTGTCGGGTTGCGAGGGAACGCTGGCGAAAGTTGAACCTTCATGGCTGTGGAACGTCAGGTAACCTAGAAAGCAACGTTAACTGTTACCCTGAACGATGTGGCACTTGGTTAGAGAAAGATGGCATTTGAGTTTAATCAGAGCTCAAACACTTTTAAAGAGTGTAGTTCAAATATGTGGTATCTGAGCCAAAGACTAGGGAGCGTGGATCTTTCTCTTATTTTTCACTCGTGATCTAATGCAGTCTCTGGAGCTAATGTTTCTGTATTCTTTACAGTCTCTGATGTAAGGTTCTCCAAGGGTTTTTTTTATTTGACAGAGCCAGAGGCACTTGTACAGAGGGACTGTGACAGAGCTCACTCTCAAAGGAAAGTGAGGGCAAAGAACTTTGGCCTTCAAGGCGCAGTCAGTGGTTTAAATCACATGTTTATGTTTATATTTACCAGAGGCCTATGATCAACAAAGCCTCTATTTTATTTGATCGGAGTACCGAACGAAACATACCCAAAGAGATAGCTCACCCTTGCCTTCAGTCCTCCTGGAGAAGTTTTTTACAGTGACCCAGGAGAATAAAAGGCTAGCAGATCATGATGAGATATTATTTTTATGTCATAAAACGTGTTTACAAACTACGTTACATCACTGATGGCACCTTTTGCATGGCACTGTTAGATATGAAAAAATGAGAAAATGGGGACTAGCATCAAAGGACTTATCATGTGAATATTGGACTGATCAGGGTCAGCAGAGTCATCAGCAGTCAGCCACACACAGTATTGTTATTCTCAAGGCTTGGCGGGGCGGTGGGGTTGACGTATTGTTAGACAGCATTCTGTCCCACTCCCACAAAGAGATGCAATACTTTCTCTTGCAGGTTAACCTTTAACCTGTGTGATGCTGTTCAGTCTGACTTCTACCTGCTCTTATGAATATATTTGACATCCCAAAATAATCACTAACTCTGCACCCGTTTGTGTAAAGCATATCTTATTTACCCATGGTTGCTTTTTCTCTCTCTCTCCTTCCACCCCCAACCCCCTTCGGTCTGCTGCAGGCCTGATGGAGATGGAGGTGGACCTGGAGAGCTTGGAGCGGGAGCTGGAGGAGGAGCTGGGGGTGTCTCTGGAGGAGCTGAAGCAGTGGATTGAGGAGCAGGTGGAGCAGAGTGAAGTGGTGCAGCAGCGCAAGACCCAGCTGGCAGAGCTCTCCAACTGGGTGGAGCAGAGGGAGAAGGAGGTCGCCACTGTGGATAGTCTGTGCCTCAGTGCCTCACAGTGAGTGAGTGTGTGTGTGTGTGTGTGTGTGTGTGTGGTGTGTGTGAGTGTGTGGGTGTGTGTGGTGTGTGCACATACATTGACGAGGTGTAATTTACCCCAGCATGGTGTAAATATGAACCCATAATATACCATATTTGACTCATGCATACAGAAGTTTAGATCTCATTCATTTGCATTATTTTCAGCTCTGTCATCAGTGGAAGTTCGGTTCTATTTTGCTTTAGATAGAGGAGCTGGTCAAACTAGTGTATAGTAATATTGATGTGTGTGTGTGTGTGGCAGGTGTACAGTAATGTTGATGTATTTATGTGTATGTGTGTGTGTGTGTGTGTGTGTGTGTAGGTCTGTCAGAGAGTGTGAGGACCTGGTCAAACAGGTGTACAGTTATGTTGATGTATTTGTGTGTGTGTGTGTGTGTGTGTGTAGGTCTGTTGGAGAGTGTGAGGACCTGGTCAAACAGGTGTACAGTAATGTTGATGTATTTGTGTGTGTGTAGGTCTGTTGGAGAGTGTGAGGACCTGGTCAAACAGGTGTACAGTAATGTTGATGTATTTGTGTGTGTGTGTGTGTGTGTGTGTAGGTCTGTTGGAGAGTGTGAGGACCTGGTCAAACAGGTGTACAGCAAGATGGGCCTGACATACCGTGAGAGCAGCTCAGAGGACGAGGGAGGGGGTGTGGTGGAGGCCTCTGAGGTCATAGAGATTGATGATGATGACGATGATGACGTGATTGCAGTGGGCTGTGGTGAGTGCGATTCTCCCCCTCTCCTCTTAGGACTGCCATGTTGGCTGCTTTGGATGTTCTTACAGGATGAATTTCATTTGTTTTTTTATTACAGTTGTTCCACCAACCAAGAAAATCACCACACCAGTGAAGGACGCAGTGGTGAGACTATTTCCTGTGTGTGTGTGTGAGTGTGTGTTTGTGTGTGTCTGCCAACATTTATTTGTACCTGTCTCTGAGTGTCTTCATGTGTTTCCAAGTCTAAAGAGTTTAATGTAATGTGTTCGTATGTCTGTTGAATATACGTACGTTATTTTGCATGCAGATGTGTCTTACTGTGTTTTTAATGATTTTGTTTATATAATTGTTTTCGTGTGTGTGTGTGTGCTCTAGCTGAAGGAAGCCTCGGCAGCACTCCAGCGTAGTTCCCAGCAGGTCCAGAAGCTGGCTCAGACGGTGACCAGCCCAGCTGCCCCCTCCCCCTCGGTGGGCCCCAGCCCCCAGAAGTCCCCCGTGGTCACGGCGCTCCGCTCTGGAGGCCTCAATGTGCCAGCAGTGTTTGTGTCCCAGGCGCCCCGCAACGCCCCCACCCAGCCAAACCTCAACCTCAAGGAGGACACCATGCAGGTGGACATGACCATCCTGGGCAAGAAGCGCACCAAAACCTGGCACAGAGGCACCCTCATCGCTATCAAGTCTGTTGGTAAGTTGCCACTGTTCACACACACACACACACACACACACACACACACGCACATACTGCACACGCCGCATTTACCCTCACAAAGCAAGTTCTGACTTGCATAGTATGTTAATCAGTGTTCATACAATGCACAACACACACACACACGCACACACGGGTACAGCGAAACACTCATAATCCTTCTGTGTGTTATTTAAATAGGACGTGCGCGCGTGCGTGTGTGTGTGTGTGTGTGTGTGTGTGTGTGTACAGCAGGTGTCTAGTGATGTTGGTTTGTGTGCTCTGCCTTGCTTCCCAGGTAGCACGTATAAATACAAGGTGAAGTTTGAGAACAAGGGCAAGAGTTTGCTGTCTGGTAACCACGTGGCGTTTGACTACAACCCCACTCTGGAGCGCCTGTATGTGGGCGCCCGTGTGGTGGCCAAGTACAAGGACGGCAACCAGGTGTGGCTCTACGCTGGGATTGTTGCCGAGATGCCCAATAGCAAGAACCGCATGAGGTGAGGAGAGAGAAAGCTGTGTGTGTGTGTGTGTGTGTGTGTGTGTGTGTGTGTGTGTGTGTGTGTTAGTGAGAGAGAGAGGTGTGTGTGTGTGTGTGTTAGTGAGGAGAGAGAGGTGTGTGTGTGTGTGTGTAAGTGTGTTAGTGAGAGAGAGAGGTGTGTGTGTGTGTTAGTGAGGAGAGAGAGGTGTGTGTGTGTGTGTGTGTGTGTGTGTGTGTGAGAGAGAGAGAGAGGCAGACAGGGTTAAGAGGGAGAGCTTTAAACTGGGCCTCACCTAGGGGGAATAATGGGACCTTGATCCTCTCCCGTTGTTGGACACCAGTGCTCTGGGTTCCTCAGGTGGTTTTTCCCTCACAGGCCGTGTTTGTTCTTGCAGGTTCCTGATCTTCTTTGATGATGGCTATGCCTCCTATGTCAGCCTGCCTGAGCTCTACCCCGTCTGCAGACCACGTAAGGCCTTTTGCCTCCACTGCCTCTCTTTTGATTTCTTCCTTGGTACACACACAATGCCACTGATCCCAAGTGCCCTGAACCCTCACAAACCACTGGGATGAATGGACTTCATGACTGACTGATGTATGTGGTCAGTCTTTGAGGGCTGGGGGTGATGAGATTAGGGAGGACACTGGGATTCAGTCAGTGACTTATTATATTACACCCTCCATCCTCCACTACTGATCCTCCTCCTCCTCCTCCTCCTCCTTTTCCTCTTCCTCTTCCTCTCCCTCTCCCTCTCCTCCACTCCTGAACCCCTCCTCCTCTTCTCCCTCTCTGCACCTTCTCCTCCATCTCCTCCTCCTCCCCCCCTCTCCTCCTCTCCCTCTCTGCACCTCCTGCTCCTGTCTCCTGCAGTGAAGAACACGTGGGAGGACATTGAGGACGCGTCGTGCAAGGACTTCATCCAGGAGTACATCACGTCCTACCCCAACCGGCCCATGGTTCTCCTCAAGCCCGGCCAGCTCATCAAGACCGAGTGGGAGGGCACCTGGTGGCGCAGCCGCGTCGAGGAGGTGGACGGCAGCCTCGTCAAGATCCTCTTCCTGGTCAGACTCCCATCACTTCCTGTTTGTGAGAGCTTAGAGTAGTTTGTGATGTTCTAAGTAGGTGATGACTCCTCCCACGTGTGGCCACTCTATGGAATAAAGTGAAGTGAATGTGTGCATTGGAAATAACAACACTGCACAAAAAGTCAGAAAGCACCTTTAAGTAGTTATAAGTTTGAAGAGCAGGTGTCAAATTGCTATCATAGAAAAAGAGATGTTTGTAGTGCTTCCTCTTAGTGTGTGTGTGTGTGTGTGTGTGTGTATATGCACAGGATGATAAGCGCAGTGAATGGATCTACCGTGGTTCCACGCGTCTGGAACCCATGTTCAACCTGAAGATGAACACGGCCAGCAACCAGGAGAAGAAGGGAGCCGGACAGATGAGGACTCGGCCCAACATGGGTAAGGCCTGACCTCAGAGAGGCAGTGTGTGTGGAGTGTTTTTAACGTTCTGTAATGTAAGCATGAATGATAAGTGATAAGCAGTAGACCTAAACTGAAACAAACCCAATGACCTGACAGGAGCCCTGCGGACTAAAGGACCTGTAGTCCAGTACTTCAGCGATGTGAAGACAGCGGCCCCCACTATGGGCCAGAGACCACCCCTCGCCCCCCAGACCATCCCTCCAAAACCTGCCCCCGCCAATCCCACCAGCCCCACCCAGCCGCTTCGCTCAGAGTAAGGATGGAGTCGTTGCCTGATTTCCCTGTGTCTGTTTACTGGAGTCGTTGCCTGATTTCCCTGTGTCTGTTTACTGGAGTTGTTGCCTGATTTCCCTGTGTCTGTTTAGTGCGTTGTTACCTGATTTCCTGTGTCTGTTTAGTGCCGTTGTTACCTGATTTCCCTGTGTTTGTGGTTTGCTCTAACCATCTCCCCCTCTCTCTACTCCCCGACTCCAGGAGTCCCAAGTCCCAGGTGGCGAAGAAGAGCACTACCCCCTACGTTCCCCAGCGTCCAGGACTGCTGCCTGGGCATCAGGCGTCCATCAAAACCGTTGTGCCGCTCTCCAGCCAGGGTGGCCAGTCCAGGTGGGCCTCAGCACACGTAGTACAGCAGGCGGTCAGGAGACTTGAGTGGCTCTTTTCCTGTTTGCCCGAGTCTTAGCTAGGAAAGCAATGCACCGACCCATCTGATGTTTAACCTCCCAGAGTTCAGGCAGCACCGACCCATCTGATGTTTAACTGCCCAGTGGCTAGATGAAACCAGTCAGCAAACTCCTGGCCTCTCGGGCTGGACTAGTTAATACCTGTTAATTGGTTGCATTACAGTACACTAAGGGATGAAAGAAATAGAAGCATCTCTGTTTACAGGCATTTGTAGACCCTTGACTTGGCCTGTCACTCTCTCTCTCTTTCTCTTCCCTCTTTCTCTGTTTCAGGTATTTCCTGGTCCAGGCGGGTGCTGTACAGACCCTGGGTTGTCCTCCTCAGACTGTTGTCCCTCCACAGCCACCGTCCTTCCCTCAGCCGGCCCCCCTGCCGGCCCCCCTGCCAGCCCCCCTGCCCAATGAGCGCATTCCCCAGGAGCCGTCCTACCAGGCCCCCAATGACCGCCTCTTCTACACGACGCACACCTGCTCAGCTGAGTGCCTCAGGCGCGTCCGCCCGCCCAGGCCCGACAAGTACCGCAGCCGCAACCCACTGCTCACGCCGCTGCTGTACGAGTTCCGCCGCATGACCGGACGCCGGCGACTCAACCGCAAGGTTTGACGCCGCTGTTACCGTAGCAGGCACATTGTCTGCCTCTCGGATCCATTCTGCATTTTAAGCACAGTATCAACACACACACACACACACACACACACACACACACACCACACACACACACACACACACACACACACACGGAAAATGGTTTTACTCAAACATGAGACCCTTAGTGCTTTCTGTAGGTGAAGTGGAGGCCCTGTCCTTAACATTGCTGCCTGCTGTCACTGTCTAGTACTGCACAATGCTCTCTGGTCATTACTCTGGTTATTACTCTCCTCCTCCTTTCTTCCTCCTTTTCCTCCTTCTTCTCCTCCTATTCCTCCTCCTTCTCCTCCTCCTCTCCTCCTCCTCCTCTTCCTCTTTCTCCTCCTTTTCCTCCTTCTCTTCCTCCTCCTTCTCCTCCTCCTCCTCCTCCTTCTCCTCTTCCTCTTTCTCCTCCTTTTCCTCCTTTTCCTCCGTTTCCTCCTTCTCCTCTTCTTCCTCCTCTTCCTCCTCCTCTTCCTCCTCTTCCTTTTCCTTCTCCTCTTCCTCCTCCTTCTCCTCCTCCTTCTTTTCCTCCTCATTCTCCTTTTCCTTCTTGATCTCCTTCTTCTCCTCATGTGTATTCATGTCAAGTACTGCACAATGCTCTCTGACATTGATCTCTTTCTGGTCAGTTATTACTCTCTTCCTCCTCCTCCTCCTCCCTCTCCTCCTCCTCCTTCTCCCCCTACCCCTCTTCCCCCTACTCCTCCTTCTCCTCCTCCTCTTCCTTATGCCCTGTTTCCTTCTTCTCCTATTCTTCCTTTTCCTTCTCCCCTGTTTCCCTCTCTTCATCCTCCTCCTCCTCCTCCTTCTTCCTCTCCTCATGTGTATTCATGTTTCCTCTCTCAGATGTCCTTCCATGTGATCTACAAGGCTCCATGTGGACTGTGTCTGCGGAACATGAGCGAGATTGAGCGCTACCTGTTCCAGACACGCTGTGACTTCATCTACCTGGAGATGTTCTGCTTGGACCCCTACGTGCTGGTGGACCGCCGCTTCCAGCCACAGAGACCCTTCTACTTCTTCCGCGACATCACCAACGGCAACGAGGACATTCCGCTGTCCTGCGTCAACGAGATCGACACCACGCCGCCACCCGACGTGAAGTATAGCAAGGAGCGCATCCCCGCTGACGGCGTCTTCATCAACACTGACCCCGAGTTCCTGGTGGGCTGTGACTGCACTGATGGCTGTAAAGACAAGTAAGTGGCACACACACACACACACACACGCATTCACACATACATACACACGCTCACATAGTCACACACACACACACACACGCATTCACACATACATACACACAGTCACATAGTCACACACACACACACACACACACACACACACACCTATTCACACATACATACACACAGTCACATAGTCACACACACACACACACACACACACACACCTATTCACACATACATACACACAGTCACATAGTCACACACACACACACACACACACCTATTCACACATACATACACACGCTCACATAGTCACACGCATGGCTGCAAGGACAAGCACACACACGCATTCACACATGCGCACACACACTCACATATGCACACACACACACACTCACACACAGGACTGCAGGGACAAGAGGGTGGGACCACTGGATGATGGGATGATGTTTGATTCCAATCTACCAGTCAGTGATTCTCACTGATGGACATTAAGTAAACATGCTTTTACAAGTGATCTGTTTGTCAGTATAGACTTAAAAAGCAGGTGAATGGATGCTCCTTTGGTCTCTACACATACCTAGATCATGACCATCCATATTACAGACAGACACACACACACACACACACACACACACACACATTCAGACATGCCTTTGCACTCAGTCTTGCCTCATCCTCTTCCTTGTATCTGTCCTCTTCCCCTTACTGCTCCCTTCAACCCCCGTCCTCCCCGGCGCCCCCTGCAGGTCAAAGTGTTCATGTCACCAGCTGACCCTGCAGGCTACTGGCTGCACTCCTGGAGGTCAGCTCAACTCCAGCGCCGGCTATGTCCACAAGCGTCTGGATGAGTGTCTGCCCACGGGGTAAGTGTCACCTTCCCCATACTGCACGTGACGGGAGCTGGGAAGGGGCATTCTGGAGCAACACAATGTGTGCTTGACCAATTTGAAGTGATCTGCTGAAATGATGCCTCCGTCTGTTTCCTAAAATTAGCAAGTACTGGGTACAATTAGCACATATTTTCTCAATATGGAACCACAAGAAAGATCAGCAGTGGTCCATCCCAATTGCTAGGAAAGCAATGATAAAAAAATGCTTTGTTGTCATGCTATTGATATCTTCAGTAGGTAGGCATGTAATAAGAAGGATAATGGTTTGTGCTCGTCCACTCCACATCAGGCTCCCGCATCACTCTGTCGGGAGTTATTCCACTATAACAACCACCTCGCAGAATGTTATTCCTTATGTTATAAATGTGTTGTAACATTTTCTCTTTCCATCTTTGTTGAGACGTTATCCCTTTTGTAATTCACGTGTTATAACATGTTCTCCTTCTCTTTCCTTCTCTGTTGTGTAGGATCTATGAGTGTAATAAGCGGTGCCGCTGTAACCTTCAGATGTGCACCAATAGACTGGTGCAGCATGGCTTGCAGGTGCGGCTGCAGCTCTTTAAGACTCAGAACAAGGGCTGGGGCATCCGTTGCCTTGACGACGTTGCTAAGGGTTCCTTTGTATGCATCTATGCAGGTGAGGCAGATCAGGCCTTCACTGTTGTACACAGTCTTCTTGATACACTGGACTACTATTTTTATCAGGATATGATTGACGTGGACTACATAGTCTTCAGTGCCTTAGTTACTAAACACCCCCGGAAATTTTACTGTGAAAGACGACAACTTTGAGTTGCTTTAGTATTTTAGTTGTGACTTTGTTTTCCTATGGATATAAGGCAAGGCAAGGCAAGGGCAGCTCAGTGTGCTTCACAAAGAAATGTTAAAAACAAGACAAAGCAGAAGGAAAATACGTCAAGGAGATTTAAGAAGATCTAAAATGTCACTGCAGGGAAATAAAAAGGAAGTAGTAAATAAATAGATGAAAACAAGAAGTATAAACATACAAAAGTAAATAGATAAACAAGAGAAAAGAGTTTATTAAAAAATAAGTAAAAAGTATAAAATAAGTGAATAAATAGAAAAGGTTTAAAAAATAAACGAGTAAATGAATAGATAAAACAAGAAATAAAACAGAACATTGAGGATGTACGTCGAGTAAACTTAAGAAAATAAATAGCTTGCAACCTTGTTGTTAAATACACTTCTGAAACTGTGCTGAATTTGTCTCATCTGTCCTGACCCTCAGGCAAGATCCTGACAGATGACTTTGCAGACAAGGAGGGTCTGGAGATGGGCGATGAGTACTTTGCCAACCTGGACCACATAGAGAGCGTGGAGGCCTTTAAGGAGGGCTACGAGAGCGAGGCCCACTGCTCCGACAGCGAGGGCAGTGGAGTGGACATGAGTCGGGTCAAGCTCAATGCCACCCCCACTCTTCAGACCAAAACCTCCGTCAAGAACGAGGACAGCAGCAGTGGCAATGGGGGCAAAGGTGAGGGGTCACTGAAGGGCTGCCTCTGGCGTCAGTTAACGCTGGACAGCGGTTCTGTAGCCTAACTTGCTGTCAGCGTTTAGAATGGTGTGTGTGTTTGTGTGTGCGCGCTTATGTGTGTGTTTGTGTGTGTTCATGCATGTGCAGGCAAAGATGATTCTTCAGGAGATGGAGAGGAGGATGATAACGAGGACTCGGACAGCTCGGACAGCTCAGACGACACGTTTGTGAAGGACACATACTACTCCTCCAGCTCTGTGTGGAGAAGCTACACCACACGCAGACAGGCCAAAGGCATGAAGGAAGGTGAGTGCAGAGCACTATGGGAAATGAAGTCTAAACACATTGAGGAACTACTGCACACAAAGGAAAGCCAAAAGCATTAAGGGATGTGAGAGCAGGGCACTATGGGAAACTGTCTGAAAAACTACACCGAGTGAAGACGGAGAAGAAATGACATGAATTGTGGGGTGTATTTCTAAATAGAGGAGCTAAAGTGTAACTACACTTCTCTTGGGATTTATACAGATTTGTATGTACCCACATCCAGCTAGTTACCTACTGCATCTACC